>QQSS02224131.1:0-10606 GCA_003687565.2 Craspedacusta sowerbii | reverse complement strand
GTAGACTAGTAACATCTAGGTGGGGTACGGGGTGGGGTGGCGTTCTTATACTGGCTGGTAACGTACAAAATTAACAGACCCTACAAATCATTGAGCGGAGCTAAGCATGATGGAGGAGGGACTTGCAGTTGACTGAGCTTGCTCGTGATAGAAGTGATACCTGCGGGGTTCTGAATGCACCCTCAGGATGGGGCTCTTTAATAATTCCATGGAATCAAGGGTGCAGACGCCGAGACGAATCGAAAACTGGTACACTTCCAACTTCCGGAATTCAATTGCATATCATTCTGGCAATCAGAAAGTAATAACTGACGCTGTGTCTCACCTTCCGCCAGCAAAGACATTTGCGGAAAATCCGCAGCAGTGCGAGCTCTTGCCTTGCTGAAGAAACAAATTTCAGATGCTTTAGCCAAAGATAAAAATGTAACACTTTTTGCGTAATACCTGTGTAAGGGATGGCCCAAAGGCGTACCGGGCAAGGTACGACCGTAGTTTCAGGTGCGGAAGAAGCTATGCATTGCAGAGGGATGCTGATGCGCGGGGATTACGTTGTCATGGTCAAGAACTGGTATTGACCTTGGTATGAGAAGGTCATCTGGGAATCGTGTCTTGCAAGCTCTGGCTTCTCTCGGACTACTGCTGGTCAGGATTAGACAGGCAAGTGGACACGTGGTTCCAAAGATGCACCATATCCCACGAATCCGATAAAACCGCAAATACCGAGATTCTTCGCAGCCTATCGCTATCCCAAGTAAGCTGTTGACTAAACTTGGGCTAGACTTTGCTGGAGCTTATACAACGGCTCCACCGACCCAGTGATTCCTGTTGAATTTGCAAGATTACACTTCCAAATGGCCTGAAATTGGATGCCAACTAGCGGAAAAATTATGGTAGTGTTTGATTCAGTTTTTACTTGCGCGGGATTCCCACACCAACTGATTGCAGATAATGGAGAGCAGTTTGAGTCAACTCATATTCATAAGTACTTGAGAGAGCGACGTATTTTCCATTGCCGAACCGATTCTTACAATCCCGCCGCTGACGGTATGGTCGAAAAACTTAACCGAGCATTTGAAGAGGGCCTTCAGGTCTGATACATTGCTGGTGGGCCATGGAAAAGATTACTCTGAAACTTTTACATTGCCATATCGGAGCACTTTTCATTCTGCTAAGGGAGTGATGTCCTTCGAAATCGTGTACGGATGTCGTCGCCAATTAGGGAAGAAGATCTTGAATCATATTCTTTCTTACAAACCAGTAACGGATGATGGATTAGTTTCCCGCTTAAGATAATATCAGAAGAAGTATCCTAACCGGTCTGATAAAGCTAACAAGGCCTGTCCAAAGCGGATATCGGTCGGAGAGTCAGTTTCCTACCAACTCTCAGTCTCAGCAAATAGCCTGCCTCCATTGCCTGGAGCCACACATGCTGGGCGACAAGTAGAACGGTAGAAATTCCAGCTTGCCAATGAAAAAGCGTGGAGCTCTCTGAAACTCCAAGGATGAGGAGGACTTCCCCACCCTAAAGACACACTTGAGATGACGGAAACGAGATTGCATTCAAGTGAAACCTTTATTCTTGCAGAGCTCAGTCAGCGAGAAACTGCACATCAGCAGAAGAATAAAAGCCAAGCCGCCGTTACAGCGCCACATGAACGCACATGCCGCATGCGTTGCTGAAAAAATAAAACGCATCAAACTGGGTTTACTTAGCAAACGTGTTCTCAATGCGAACGGGGATGTTGTGTCATGGCGCTTCCAGCTGCCTAAAGTAACCGGTTCATCTATTTTCACATAATGTAATAAGATTACATGCACTTTATATTAGAGGGGCGATTATATTCCTGGTTAATTGTCATAGAGAGAAGATGCAACAGAAACTTTTTTCGGTGACAAACAACTAACTTTTCCGATGTTTTCGTTGACTTTGATCAGGCGTCATCAGAAAATATTGCACCAAGAACTGATCGAAGAAATAGCGTATCAGGGGAGGCAATCGCGCCTGGCCAATCATTGGTAGTGTCGGAAGTTATCACGCTTCCTTCGACAGCCCTGCGGACAGTTCCGGTCATAGTTTGCAATGGTCCTATAGAAATGCAGCTCAAAACTTTGCTTGATGACGCTAGCACTAAAACGTGTATCAATTTAGACGTTGCCTCTGAACTTGGCCTAATAGGGACCGATGGAACCTTGTCAGTGAGGACACTGATTGGTCACATCAAGAAGCTTTCGTCCATTGAAGTGACCTCCGTCATGCGTAGCAAGGATGGGGGATTTTAACAACGTATCTGTGCATACACTATAATAATAGTACCCAGTTTCCAAAGCACGGAAAGTGGAATAAAGTTAACATGCTTATCGGAGCAGACTATGCGGAAATGCAAAGATTCTTCAAAGAAGTCTTTGGAAGGCCGGGCGAACCTGCAGACCGCTTAACTCCTTTGGGATGGACGTGCATTAGAAGTTTGCAAAATGAAGGTGGAGCCTTACACTGCACGAACTATATAGGCACGGAAATCAGTGACCTAAAGATGATCAGCAAATCGCATACGCGTTTTTGGGAAATTGAGGTGCTGGAAGCTGAACCGGTCGCAAGACTGCGAGAGGAATGTACAGGAGGCCGTGAGAAATTCCATTCAGTTTAAGAATGGAATTACCGAGTCGCAATGCCGCAGCACGAAGATCCAAAGAAGCTACCGAATAACCATGAAATGCCGTTCTCCAGATCGCTAACCGTGGAGAGACAGTTGCAGAAAGATTCCACTTGTTGGAAACAATACCAAGATTACGTCAAGAAGGAATATGTGACGAAAGTCAACGAAAATGTTCGGGGAAGAAATGGTGTTTGGTACTTTACACACTTCTGCATCTCCAAGCCGGGAAAAGAGACCACCAAGACCAGAATAGTATTTGAGGTAAACTCGCGTCTTTTCCAGTCACATTTTGTAACACAACAGCATGCATTGAATTACAAGACAAAAGTACCAGCTGCAGAGAATGTACTCTTAGCGACGTACATGGATGATAGCTTGGATTCAGTAGAAACCGAAAGCGAAGCAACAGCCTTCGGAAATACGGTTTTTGGCTGGAATGCATGCGAGAAAATGGCTTTCTAACTCAGCTAATGTGTTGGCAGGCGATCCAGACCGAGATCGTTGACATTGGCAAACGGTTGCTACCATCTACCAAAATGTTGGGTATGATATGGGATACTGAACACGATTTCTTCACGTTTGGAGTTTTAGTGACTTCCATCGATCATCAAGTAACAAGGCAAAGTCTCCCAAGCAAAGTAACAACAATATTTGATCCTATGGTATTTTTTGGAACCCTTCATCATTAGCGCCAAGGGATGCTATTGTAAAAAATCTGGCTCTCGAAGTTAGATTGGGATGAGCCACTGGACGACTTAATCATGCAAAGTATTATATCGTGGTATAAGGAGCTACTACTATTGTCGCATTTTGATGTTCCAAGGTGTTTCAGACTTGCTTCAGAGATAAGAGATATGTCACTGCATTTCTTAATTGACGCTCCAGCAGCGCGTATGCTTCAGTAGGGTATCTGGTTGCTACTTATACCAACATAGCCAAGCTTCAGTTTGCCTAATCTTGCAGACGAAAAGCTTCCCGCGCCAGGAGCTGCTTGGCTCGCTGCTTGGTCTTCGTCTCACCGAAAAATAAATGGCAAGCTTGGAGGTCAAAAGTGAACATGTCTTCTCCTGATCGGATAGCATGACGGTATTTTTCGGGTTAAGCCGTCACAGCCGTGGATTAATAACCCTTGTTGCAAATCGAGTAGCAAAGATTAAGCGACAAGCGTCATTGCCGAACTGGAATCATGTACCTTTCAAATTAAACCCCGCAGTTGTGGAAACTAGAGGTATCTTGACATTAGACTTGAAAGAAGATAAACTCTGGCGGGAAGGATCTGCCTTCCCCACAAAGGGACCCCAAGTTTGAACAAGAAACGCGATCAAGGAAATTAGATAAGAAATCAAGGAGGTAACATAAACAAAGAAGCTCGTACAACTTGACGTTTGGCACTTAACACAAACCTCTTCCAATGAACTTGTGAAATGGCGTTTTTCATTTTGAACTCGATTGAAGAGGGTGTGTGCCTGGGCTCAAAAATTTATTTAAAACTGCTTAGCAACTTATCACGATCGAATGAAAGGTGTAATCACCGTCGAGGAGCTAGCAGATGCAGAAGCGAACATTATTCGTGAGGAACAAAAAGGTAGGCCTCAACGATGAATATAAGCCGCTACAAAAGGGCGAGCCTGCGCATCATCGAAGTAAGCTTGTTACACTGAACCCTTTCCTTGGTGATGACGGTCTTATCCGTATGAGCCGTCGTCTACGATTTGCAGAATTTTTGCTGCATGATGCGACATTCCCAATCATCCTTCCGGAAGGCTCATGGGTAACAAAGCTCATCATCAGGTCATATCATGTGGCTGGAACAAACACTGTCCTGTCGCTTATCTCGCATCACTTTTGATTATTTATGTAAGGGAAGAAATTCTTCGAACAGTGCTTAATGCCGGAAATGCAAGAAGATAAAAGCCAGACCCCTGACTCAGATCATGGCTCCGTTACCAAAATTTCGATTAGGCATGACCTTGCAAGCCTTTGTGAAGACCACTGTAGACTTTGCTGGTCCTTTTACGACTGTCTAGGATCGAGGGCGAAGACGAGAGAAGCGATAATTATGTCTAGTTCACCTGCATCACTACAGTTACGTATGGTTTAGATGCAGATTCTATCTATAATTTCTTCTATCGGATGACATGTTGAAGAAAAAATCACGAAGAAGTGAAGTCAGACAGACGACATAGATCTCATTAAAGATTCTGATACTTCAGAGTTGTACCAGATCACAGTCATCAGCGAGCTTAAGTTAAGAATGTACACGCAATCAGTCCAAAAGCCGTAATTAAAATATAGAGGTTTCGCAGCTCATCAGGGTTTGCTCACATCCTTGAACCACCCCTCAAGATCTCTAGTGAAGAAAATATGTAATATGCCAGCGCCAACTCAAGGTCTTTCCCAGTCTGAAACGTAGGGAAGGAAGCCAGAATCAGTCAGTCTTTTTGTGTATGAATAGGTCTTTGTTGGTTTAGAAGCCCGTCCTGCTATGCAATCAATCACAGACTGTGTGATACACAGTGACTTGTCAGTGACGAAAGTAGGCTTATTTATTGCTTGTAAGCTATGGTATGCAGCATCACCAGATGGTGTCATTTCATGAGACTGCTGTGGTTTGCATGTCCTCGAGATCAAGTGCCCGTTTATCGGGAGAAGTCTGTAAAATCTGAAATCTTAGCAGGTAATACGTATACCGAATGCATAGATGGACAGTGCAACTTGAAGAACAGCATCAATACTTCTCACAGGTGCAGCTTCCGATTTACGTCTCTGGAACTAGCCATTGAGACTTCATGGTGTGGAATCCTGCTGAGTTCCTATGCATAATAGTGTTGATGCAGGAAGATTACATTAATAATTTGGTTGCTGATTTTTACGTCTGTTGGCGGGACATTATTTTGACAGAACTATTAACTCCTTTTACGGAAAATAATTCATCATGTGCAAAGAAGCAAGAAAACATTTTCTTCGACTTGACAACGTTGACAAAATATGTGATTGCACAAAGCCGAACTTTGTAAGACAAGAGTACTTAAGTTTACATACTACTTAATACATATTCACAAATACAATCGCCTAAACTTAAAATTTCATGACTATGCCCTCGCTTAAATTAATAAAGGCTGAACACATAAAATTTTTTATCAAACCTAGTTACAGAGGATGTGTTATTTCATCTTTGATATTTTTTACTATCCTGAGAGGCAACCTTCCCTTCAAAACAGTGTATAGGTTTCTCAGTAGGCCAATAACGCGCTATATATGAATTCTAAAAAATGAAATGTTTATTACCAACCGCAAATGCTTCATTCCTTTACGAATTTTCAACATGCTGACGATCAATGAATTTTCCCCCACGAATGTACAAGGACACCAATTGGAATGCCGGATTTTTGTTCGTTGCAGATTTACAACACAGTTGGCAGTAGGCGACCCGATGTGATCCGACGATTGACCGGAAGGGGCTGTCCTTCTCTCGCTCTGTCTCTGTCTCTCTTTGTCATAAATAAATTCCTGGTGGCATTCAAGATAAATATATAAATACAGTATATATATATATGTATATATATATACATATATATATACATATATATATATATATATATATATATATATATATATATATATTGTATATGATAAAATTTAATAATATGATATTATATATATACATATATTATCATACACAACAGACTAAGATTGATGTGACAATTTATTTTTTCTTCAATCTTGATACTTGCACTCGTACTCCTTTATGAGACTATTGCTAAAATGTTACAGGACTCAAACAAGACCACTGCAAGACTTCAGGCGATAATCGACGCTTTCCTTGACGTAATAATAGGTTGCGTGATGGCTTTGGGCAAAACGACCGCAGGCATCAAGAAATACTCGACTGACTTATGCCCAAACATTAACAGTATTGCCACTATCCAACCTAAACACAACACAAATTTGATCATGGGAGCATTCTGAAGTTTTAATTTGATGAAGAGCTTTACCAAATAGAATCTTATTCATTGAAAAGTTTTAATCCTATGAACACGCGTGGCAGACCACTCTGTAGGTAAATTTCGTCTTGCTCATGCTGAAAAAGTTTGACTGTTCAACGGTGATTCGCCAAACGGCACGATTTGCTTATACAAACTTCCATACTTGCGGCAAAATACCTTTTTTTCGAGGTTCCTCGGAAGAGATTAATGTTCGGCATTGTCACAAATAAAATCTCTTCCAAAAAATTTTGACTGTCAAAATACTATTCATACAAATTTAGGCCAAATCTATGCATGGCAAAAGGATGCTTAAATTGCACAAAAAACTTCTGGCTTCCAGCAAATATGAACAAAACGCTCTCCTTACTAACCTAATCAATCGCGAACGGGGATGGCATGGTTTCAATACAGACGTAATGCAAAAAAAAAAAAAAAAAAAAAGACGTGACTCACAAAGCCTCAGCTATAGCCGGAGTAAATCCAGACCAGCATGACCAGTAAATTCTACGTTATGAAAAAAATTGCCGGCCGGCTGAGATGACGTCCATTTTGTGAACTATTTCCATACCTTAGCAATCCACGCTAAAATCAGCTTTATAAACATCGTATAAAACATCGTACACAGAAATCCATTGAGCCGCGATCAATACAGAAATATCTTTATTGAAATTAAATTTATAAAAACAACCTTTCACGAGATAGCAATCGTAAATTAAGTCTCTCCTGACGTAGATACATTTCTTAAAAATTCTGCGACATATTTAGGCGACTTTTAATGCCTTGCCAATAGCAGTTACTCATCATTAGAAAAACATTGAGACTTATTCAATAAAGGAATCGATCTTTGCATAATAAACAAAATGTCAAGAAATGGCACCCGCTAAATATAAGCTTCCCGAATAAGGCAAAACATTCTCTACATATGATACTTCTCAAAATCTTGGGATCCTGGTATTTGTAGCAGAATGACTTAGCTTAGCAGATCTAGTTCATCAATTCACAGAACCATTAGACGAGACCCAGATGCAGCAACTGAACAGTCGTTTAGACTCACAATGATGTCTGCACTTCAACCTTCAAGATCACAGCGTCGTCCTTGATGTAGTTGCGCGTCCGCAGGGTCTCATGTGATATCACCTGAGGACAGCCGAAACCAAAATTGTCGACGTTCATTTGGGGTCGCTGAAAGCTTGGCAAAGATGGGTCGGCTTTGAACGTATCGCTGACATGCTGCGGATTGTCCACCGACTGATCAGTAACGGTGAGCGTTATAGTGCCAGTAAAGGGCCACTGAAGAAGCGAGTCGAACTCACCCACCATCAGACAAATAAACATCGAGACGTGCGTGTTTTTACCAGAGTCGCAGCCATTAAAATAAATGCCCACATGCATTTTGTATCCTAGTAAAAAACGACGATTGAAGCACAAACGTCCACAAAGATTATCCAAAAAGTAATAGATTATAGTTGAAATATAAGGTCAAAGAGCAAGCAAAAGGCCACGCAAGAGCTGGGTAGACCAATAGGCAGAAACATAAACAAGGAAAAGTATGTATTCAAACCAGAGTCGCAATCATTTAAATAGCCCAAGTCCTAGCATATATTACATCCTACTAAATAAGACGATCAAGGCACACAGATCAACGCTGATTACCCAGAAATCACTTCTGACCCTGAACTACGTAAAAATATGGCAGTGCCCAACAGACAAGAGAAAATATTAAAACTAAAACGAAACGAGGCTTAACACGGAGGATTACGGGTAACCTGCAAGGGATGACAAGCTTTAAAAACAAAAAACAAGCTTACAATAGTGCTCCAGAGCTTAGATTATAAATGAAAATGCAAAAATATCTAACAAGCATATAAAAAATCTGACAAAATGAAAATGCATTACCTGGCACACCCGTGTAGAAAGAAGGACTGAAAAGATGAGCAGCGCCAGACTTGCTTCTAGCAAATAGCTTTTCGAAAGAATCGATTCTCCATATGAATTTGCCGTTCCACTGACGCTCTTCCAGCTCAGTGATCCTCATAGTCTGCTCGTTCGACACTCTGTTTAGTTCACGCACCTGTATTTTCGTCTCATCGAGAACTTCACGTACCTGAAACGATATGGAGCAGCAAAGTCAAGTTCCGCAAGTAAACAATTTACAACCATACGTTCAAACACTGGCGCGCATACAGCTCAGCTATCCTTATAGATCGCTCTTTTGATACTATTTGTAAATCATGTACCCACATTTTCGTTTTGCAGAAATCACTCAGTCACGGAGCAGTCACGAATAGCATGCGACGCTTCGTAATTCACCAGTCGCACAATAACATGCGATTGCGCAATTTCGCATGTAGGCATCAGTTAAGGTAACCAAGGACGCTCAGAACCAATAACATGCGCCTAAACCAGCACATAAACACCTAGACCGGACAACAAGAATCTAGAAGCCAGCTTGGAAGCCTCCAATTACACGCTTCATCAAGTGATCTTCCTGAATTTGAGTACCTCATCCCTCGCTCCGATGAAGTAGCGACCGCAAGGTGAAAAGATTAACACGGGGAGCGATGACTTTAAAGACTGACTGGACAACAATACATCGAAGGAAAGAAGCGTTCATACAACCCAGTACCATATAGTAACACTACTGTACTCAGAGTCATACCATGCAGATATCGCTTCTTAACACAAATATTAACAAAATTTTAAAATATAATGGCAACACAAGAATAGCTTCCCGAAGAAAGATTATGGTATATATGACTAACATACTGGCATATCTACCGCGAATGATGATGAAGCAGCCCTGTATCCAGAAATAATGA
Source organism: Craspedacusta sowerbii (assembly GCA_003687565.2). Taxonomy (NCBI): domain Eukaryota; kingdom Metazoa; phylum Cnidaria; class Hydrozoa; order Limnomedusae; family Olindiidae; genus Craspedacusta; species Craspedacusta sowerbii. Next base: position 1,147 of record QQSS02224131.1, on the reverse strand, counting down.
CTTTCTCATCACAGGGATGACGTAATGGAAAAGAGCAGCTCTAATAGTGGAACCCCGAGAACGGTGCCTAGACTTATTAGACTAAAAAAAACGGCAACTACCTTGCAAACCCAATACGCTGCGACAAGAACAAACATGCCGAATAAAACGAAAAATTATTTTGAAGTGATAAGTTTCACGACTTGTAGCTACACGTCGAGGATATGCTGCACATGCCCACGTATCACGCTGACCTGAGCACGAACCTATAGTGAACGGAGATATCTTCAAAAGCGCTCCCAAAAAAATACGAGGAACAACGTTTACAACGAGATCAGCATAGAACGCATTGCTGCAAAGCGCAGCTACATCGTAAGAATTACTTTGAATGATAATCTTTCTTATAGAATCAATTTTGCGTACTTCGTTTCGGCTTCTTTCAGCAGTTACAATCGCAAGCCGCAACTGCGCATTTGCCTCATCGAGATCTGCACGAATCTATAAGGCTACGGAGCTTGATGTATCCGCAGAAAATAGCAATTAACAACAAATTTATACATCAGAAAAAGTCAAGTGATGACACGTGCCACATTTGCCGTCCAAGGCAGGCAAATGCATGCCGAATACCCCAAACATTTTCGAGAAGAACGAAAACGCTGTGTCTCAGGAGGCCTCTGAAGAGAATCTCGCAAATAGCATCCGTGCAACAATACCTACTCCACTGATCTCCTCCGTAGCACATTCATCGACTTGGTTCGCATAAGACTCATGACTAAAGCTTTAGTTTCTCAATAAATGCGATCCAAAATGAGGAAGTAACTCCACCATTAATAAATAGTAAACTAACTCCACAAGCAGCTCGATGGAGAAGAAGTACAGTGATATATGCATTTATGTGAGAAGGAGGCGTCCTCCTAGCCAGAGCTAATCAGGTCGAAGACATCACCTCGTCGTAAAACTCATGAACATTACTGTAAATTCTCAGATAGAGCAGTAGGAAAATGGGGGAAAGCAAAAAGAAATAGTATCAACGTTAGAACCATCGTAACTCTGACTTTATCTCATGCCGTTCAAGAAAGTTTTTGCTGCCTCCGCAACTGCAAGTGAAATTATCAGTCTAGGTATTCAAGGGATCACGTTGTGCTCTTCTAAAACCCAAATTCATCGC
>QQSS02224120.1:0-10606 GCA_003687565.2 Craspedacusta sowerbii | reverse complement strand
CATACATACATACATACATACATACATACATACATACATACATACATACATACATACATACATACATACATACACTGATAGTTTCCCAGTTATTAAAGATGCGTTTCAATTGAGAGATTTGAGCGAAAAATCCAGTGAAAGTTAGAGTACGTTTACCAACTCTTCTCGCTTGTTCAGGCAGCTTATAACTACCGGTCAAACCCTTCTAGCATCAGGTGTCTCTCAGAAATCAATTTGTGAAGCCGGGTTGTCGGTTGATGAGTTGAGTGAGCCGATATACTTTAAGCGAGGAACAGTTTTTGCAGCTTTCCCAAAAATGAGGAATGCAGTACAGAATAAAGTACCAGATTTTAGGAAGAAGGAACCGAGTAATCTGCATCGTATAGACCGAAGCAAGGTTATTATGTTATGTATGATATTTGATGATGGTGAAATTGATGGGGTAAGAATCACAGGCGTTGAACATTTTCGTATTTTGCGTTGTTATCTTACACTTAATTTGTTTTGTTACTAGCGTGGGTTTTACTTGTTTACGTGAGGTGTATGGTAAAACTTAGAAATGTAATGTCAATGATTCGTGAAAATCCTCTCTCTGATCTTAATGATGGAGCTGATCGATTTACGCAAAAAAAAAAAATTTCTTTCGCTATTAGTGCGGGTTTTATTTGTTTAACTGAAGTGCACGGTATATGTGACACTGAGTTACGTCCTGGGTTATTGTGGTTTGTTAATACGGTTCGGGGTTTATGGTTTGGAGATGATGGTGGTGATGAATTATTTAATTATTTCAGATCACTTTCCGACATTAAGGTGAAGGGAATGACTAGTTCAGCGCCGAAGACCGTTTCGTTACTATTGGCGAGTTGATCCACCAAAAGCGTCCTGTGGAAGTATATTAACCGAAGGTGGATGAGTGGGGCGTAAAAGGGAATGAGCATTGCAAGAAGCATGGTGTGAGTCGTATTAATCAACGAATATAATCCTTTATTCCAATAAAAGTTCCTTGTTCTTTTCTTGCAACTGGTTTATTTAATTTTCTATTTGGTTTCTAAATGTACATGTTCCACTTGGGAAACAAGAATAGTTGGAGTCGTTAAATGCAACCTAATGAGCATAATTGTACAAGTTATTGTACTTCGCTTTACCTCAGTTTCTACCCTATGACGCTAGTCTTCAATGTTGGCTATGTAGCATTAAAACATTTTTCCCTAAGTATGACCACTTACAGTAATAATCAATAAAAAAGAAAATCTTATTGTTAGTTTAAAAGAGGCTGCACGTATCCAGAAAATATGAGCCAGCTAGAGTTTACTCGAAATAGCGCTTGAAATGCGAAGCCGCAATAAGTCTTCAGTTGCAGAGTATAAAACGAAAGGACGTGAAAAGAGAAAATGTGTTGAGCCTGGTTTCGCTTCCGTCAAACTACCTTCCACGTACAAATTCTTGCCTGACGCACCGAAAAAAACAGAATATGCACGTAGCGATTCTATACTTAGTTCTGCAAATACTAAAGAAAACTCGAACTCTGCAGAGACACTACAATTGCGAAGTGCAATTGAGTTTGACCCATTCGATTCGTCGCTTGTTTCGGTCGGATATGACTACAAGTAGTCGGTCAAATAGTTTATGAGGGAGTGCGTGAATGCCGTTGAGAACGGGGAAGCCAAATTTATACTACTAACCAGCATCCACGATATGGTTTTTCGATTTCGAGACAATACGGTAATGGAGCCTTTAAAGCTAGCATGGTTCCAGACAGTTCTTCCATACCCAGAAACCAGAAGACGTGGAGGCAACTCGAATTTCCAGATAGCTCGATTTTTGTTGGAAAAAATTAGAAACATTTATTAGCTTAAACAATATGTAACAGGTGCCAATGTTCATCATGTAAAGCTAGCATGGTTCAAGACAGTTCTTCCATACCCAGAAACCAGAAGACGTGGAGCCAACTCGAATTTCCAGATAGCTCGATTTTTGTTGGACAAAATTAGAAACATTTATTAGCTTAAAGAATATGTAACAGGTGCGAATGTTCATCAAGTTTTTTTTTTTTTAAATCTTTTGTCTGCTTTATGGCCTCAGGCTTTCGAAAGAGTTATGTTTGCAAACATGCAGTTTTTGTATTACGTGTTGCATGACGCAGCTGAAACTGTAGTGGGGTGACTTTGGACAGGTGTGGCTTTAAACGAAAGCTTCAGCTAAGAAAGTTGAAAGCAACATGCCATGGGGCGTGTTCCTATTTCTGCTGCGCTTTTAAATTATATTCAGGCAACGCGCATGTCCGACCGCCATGTCGATTTTTCGGACAAACAGTACTGCAACGTACCTCAATCGGCGTTATGCACCAGCGACTCTCGATACAATACAAATGGCGTTTATTTTTTCGAAGTTGGTAACGGATTTCAAAAACCATCTAAAGAACTCGAGAAGTGCTTAGGATGGGTGACAAACTGCGGTCGTCGTGATTACACTCTGAAGAATGCCACAAAAGACACTCACATTTTAAGCCTAAATTTTTTTTTGGGGGGGGGGGGGGGAACCGCTCGGTTCTTCAGAAAATATTAAGCTCTTTATTGAAAACAAACTTTTGCAGAATGAGTTGGAACGTTTAGGGGCCGTTCATACAAAAATAAGCACTGTCAAATAATGCAGGTAAAGAATATTTCCGCTCTTTGCAACACCTGCAAAGCGTTTGCCAGCTCAAGTGAGCCGTGTTTTCAATGTCGAACATATGAAACATGATGACAAAAAAACTGGTTTTATACTGGCTTAACTTATAATCAGGTTTCCTGCCTTGGGCAATTCTTAGGTCAAGCAGCAAGAAAGCTACTGAAATGCCGAGACAGGCAACAGAGAATAGGCACCCAGTAGGAGGGGAAGGACGCAGCTTATCGATTCGGTTTATGTACTAAACAAGTGTCCAGAATTGTGCTTACCTGGATCCAGTTCCCATTCGTTAGATTTTCGCTCTTGGAAAAGGCTATGTTTGCATCACGTTTTAAAATAAGAAAAGATCTTCAAAAACGTTTCAAGAAGTTCAGAAATATTCGGTGCATCATTGACTGCACTTTCGAAGATTGAAAAGACATCTCTAGCATTTTGCTTATATGATCCTAAAGACGCATCATCAATTCACGTAAAAGCCTCATTGAAAATGCAAAAAATGCCGCTTAAATTCTAGTCTACAGACGAATTGCTGAGACCGTCGAAGCGTTGTAAATAAGATCAACTAGGACTGCCATGTCATCGCAAGTGCTCCCCAAAACTTACGGACTCTAACAGTAACCAATTAGAGATGGTTGATTCCGGTAAACGAAAGCATTTAGAATATCTTAAAATCGGAACTCAAGATGGTAAACGTCTAAGGCAGACTGCTTTTTGTGACGCAAGCACGCGATTATTTACGACCATGGTGAAGAATCAATCTCAGTTGCGGTTACCACCCATACACGAAGGCCGTATTTATGAGATCAAATTCATATAGAACAAAGTACGCAATTCTTGCAATAAAGTTTAAACAAACCTACACCGTATTAGAAAATCCCTCCATTCCTGCATATCTGAGCCTCTAGATTATCACGCAAAAAACAGCTTATAGACCTATTCCCATCTCCCATTTCAAGCTAAAAAAACTAAACTTTTACCTGTAAGAATCTAACAAACTGTATGAGAATAATGAGCCTAAATAACACAAAACTTCTCACTAAGGCAATAGATACTTACAGAATTTATTGTAGTTACTTAGCCAAGCCGTTACAATAGGTCAATAGCAGACCGATCCAAAATCACTAACCCAGCCCCGTGTTTCCTAATAAATCTGAATGGTTGGCGTCAACCCTGTCAGTAATCTGTACAGACCGTGTTCACATTGTTCATCGAATAGCCTCTTGCACAGCCAATTGTCATTCTTTCAGTAGCCAAAAAAGGTTCTAGAACAGAAGAACATGCAAAGCACAATTTTTTTTAAACTCAAGAGTACACCAAACCAAAATAGTTTTAACAATTTATGCTTAATTTTAAATACTACTTGGCCTGATCCCCAGACTTTCGAATTGAAAATACAGATCTAGACGCACGTCTGGACAAGTGCAAAAGCTGCCGGACTGTAAAGAACCTCATTGACTGAAAGTGCATACCTTCACATAAACCCGGCAGATTATGCAACCGACATAGCCGTTTCTCCAGTTCTTATGCATTGGGCAGCCTGACGACGATCAGGTTTCAAATTTACAATTTGTATTTAGGCTAAATACCATCAGAAGACAAAACCCATCAAATTTAAGTCTTGCTTGGCTGATCAGTTGAGCTTGCCGAGCGAATTTGTGCCATTCGGTACTAGTTAACCGGTTGAGAAATTTTCATATCTGATCTAACAATAGCAAAGCCATACCATTAAACAAGGCATGTTTGTTACCCTTGGATCCTAACTTTTGTTTTGGAATATGCTATGAGAAAGAAAACTGGGCCACAGGATCTGACTCTCCCAAAATCATTTGGCTAACTTGTTAAACCCGTGTAAAAGAGTAAAATCAAGTAAATGATTGGAGAGCCAGGCCAGGTGTCCTATGTTAGAAGGATGACAAAGTGGACCATATACACTACGGCTTGCCACATCCGTCTAGATCGAACCCATCAACAGATGGGTACGTTAACTAATGCTGACTAACTGGCAGGATGAAAGGCACAAAAAACACAGAATTATCTTTGTTTGTTTCTGATTTCGATCTTGTTTAACCAAAGACATGGTTTCTAGCGTTATGGCAGCTGTTTGAAATTTATTAAGCGCTCGCAAAATGCATTCCCAGAGGAAGGACTTAACATCAGAGATTGTCCACAATTTTTATAGTTTCAGGCAAAGGTTATCAAGTTGATGCAGTTGAAGCACATTTGGCCTCAAAGGCACTCATTTGGTGGAGAACAAGTATTCGACATTTTTTCTACAAACCGGATTAATTCTCATCTTATTTCTACCCACATCTTATCAGAAAAGATATCTGCAGTAGGGAGGGTTGTCACACACTCTAACTTGTCAATAATTGTCTTTAAATCATATTACTTCTTATTCACATTCCTGCTAATACCTGCATAGGTGCTAGAATGTTCAATATGTACTATGAGACACAAATTTCAAGGATGCTGTACTGCTACATAGAATTATTATGGATATATAATATACTTATCACATCCAAAGCTCATTATACTTGATTCGTAAAAAAACAAAAAAGCACTTACTTGGGAGTCAGCAAAAGGAATCTCGAAACACTGAATCTGTACAAAACCATTCTCATTTATGATTTCCAACCGAGTCGATTCCATTCCGAGTTGCAGGCAATACATAAGTTCCATTTATAAGAATCAAATTAGCTGACGTGTTCAGTCACAGCTGAAATGAGCCTCCGCTTAAGATTCTATCAAACTTGCACATATAGTGTATCTGGTGTGAAACCTTTTCTTGAACAATTGCACTTTCTAAAAAAACAATGTAACAGAGACTCCTATACTAAATCTTATTCTAAATTCGTGATTCCTTTATAAACTTAAATAATATACAATTGCTTACATTTACCAGCAAGCTAGTGAACTTGCTTGCAGTACCTGCATTAAATCTTAATCCATGCACATTTATCTTTCACTCATCACTATATATCTAGTCTAGTCAAGATATTAGCACTAAACATAAGCCTAGTTCGTTTGCCATAAGTAATTTAAGTTAGCAAGTCTTGCAGAGAGAACTTTAAAGCTAACATGACTCTTCACAGTCAAATATAGAACATAATCATTTCATAAGCACACGCATTTTGAAAACGCACCTAAGTTATGTATACACTAACTTAAGCCAGGCTTTGCCATCGAGCTTTAACATAATAGCTATAACATAACAGAAGACGATTTCATAGGTACACGAAAACAAATGAAATTACAGAGGCTCGATTTGGGGAAAAGTGTAACAGGCGTAGGTTTTCTATCGTTTTTATGTTTGAAGGTTAAATTTAACTAGACTTACATGCATTCCCTGAGGAAGGAAATTAGATCACAGTACAGTTCCTGATTTTCTTAGTTGCTGGCAATATTTGCTCTCAATGCTGAAGACAAAAGGTTATCATGTTGATGCAGTTGAAATACCTTGGTATCCAAGGCATAAAAGAAAAGCTATAACATAACAGAAGTTTGGAACATATGGAACATTTTCAACTGCATATAATAAGATTAATGTGGACGTGAATCAAAGGATTTACTAAGGAATCATTACACATGTAACGGTAGAAACAGTCAGTTTAATTGGGTTTCATTGTGAACTTCAAATTTACTTCTGCGAGACCGCTCCGTGTAGTTAGCAAACATTACCGAAAGACCGATTCTTCGAAAGAGATGTCTTAGTGACAATAATGCTTAAAGGAGAGCAGCGTGATTTTGAAATTCCTAATACTGTAATTATTCTTGGCACGTATTACTTACGACCATTATGGTCTCTACACCATAGCGTGGAATAAGAGCTGCTCCAGCTGGTAAAAAAGTGTCCTTACCGCATTGAACAGCGCTAAATTTTCGCCTTGCCACCAAGCTAGATTTAGTGGCTCCAGCTTGTTCTTTCTTCATACAGTTCATAATTGTATCCCTACTGATACAGTTCATGATTGTAACCCTACTGATGCAGTTCACTCCAGTCTCGCATTATGCACGACACTCTGCTACTCAGGCCATTAGCGACTGCAGAAACGTGCTACAAACACGGTGTTTTGCAAATTGATGAATGAATCCGCTTTGATGTATCCACTAAGGACGTCTCAACACCAGCGGCCCCTGCAACGCCGGTATAACCAACGACATACTCGGATCGCGGTAGTTTGGTGAGCCAACCAGGGCTCACTCCGGAAATCAAAGCTGAGGGCCTGGCATCATGGAGATACATGGGAGCGATTTGCGGAGGATGTGGCGCTTAGGGCGTTTTTTGTTTAGAGAAATCTAACGTGAAAATCAGCTGTAAGCTTCTTTATCGCTGTTTTAAGCGCAGTGCTTAAATGTTGTTGATTTGTTCTTCTTGTGAAATGTTTTTACAATTCGCCTGCTGCGTTCGACGTCTAAGTATCAGTTTACGACAGAGTTTGTCATGTGCCAATGGTTCGATAATTAATAGTTTTGTTTTGCTGTTATACTCTGTTTTCGACTTTCCGCGCTTATGACTCTATGTTTTGACGCTCGTCCTCTTATCTATGCTCTTGGCTGTTTTTTTGTTCCTGGTTTTCTCTTGATTTGTCAACAGGATGTACCTCAACCTCCATGAATGAGTATTTTCCTAGCACTCGTAGATGGATTCAAATGCATGTTTGTGGTAAAACTTTTCAAAGCAATTTTTAAAAGGAGGAATTAAGCAAGGAAGTTTTTAGCTAGGTCTAGGGTAGCGTTAGCCATGAATAAAAGGAAAAAGAGCACTTTGCCAGTATAATTGAAATCCAAATAAAATTTGATGATACTTGCTCCTGTAATTTAATTGCTTAACTTATTTAAGTAATTGTCTTTGTGATTGATTTCATTTATTGTGTTGATAATATCAATTGAGCTGGAGGACATTTTTTTTAAAGAAAAAAGCATTTGAAAACTTTAAAACTTCAGGATATAGGACAATAAATGTAAAGTAAATAGGAGATGCATAATCAAATATTGTATTATTTTCTGGAAAAATAAATAAGTTAGCACTTGTTAGTAGGGGGAAAAAATTGACAAAGGTGACAACAACAAATTTCCTAGTAAACTTGTTTGATTTGGCCCATTCAAAAACTGTCAAGGCTAATGCATTGATATTGCTTCTTCCGGTTCTGGAGGCATGTTCTTTATGAAACAATATAATACCTTGTTGTTTGATACATCGTTTGTTCTGCTCTCAGATATTAAAAGATATTATGCTAGTACTTCCTATAAAGCCAGATTTTAGGAATCTTTCTCTGCCTAACCCAGCTTAAAGAAATTTCAGTCACATGAAGTATACATTAAATCTGGTTAGATGTACAAAATGAGCCAGACTCCAACTACCTTTATGAGTACGGTATTTAATACGGTCAAAGCTAGTCTTATTTTTCAAAGCGGGTAGTCAAAGGCCCTTATACGATTTGGAGTAGGTGGTGGGTTTTTATCTTAGCTGCTTGCCTGTAAGACATCAGAGCAGGTCAAAAGACGACTTACGCTTCAGTTACTTACACTTAACTAATGAGTTGAAATACTTACTAAACAAGTTAATGTTTGAAAATTGCTGTAAAGTGACTGGTTGTTATGAGACTTGTTAACATAAATATGTAATAACTTCCTGTCATAATGGAACTATTCTGAATGGGCATTGAAGCTGATTGTGCATGGAACACACAGAACTATGAGCATGCAGCAATGCATTAGATATTGCAAAATCAACAGCATATGTGATACTTTAATAAAATTCTTTTGACACTCATGAATGCGGATTCGAGAACGCTTTTCTTTTATAATTTCTAGTTCTAGTGATGATTGGAGTTTTAACAAGCAGATTTCCTGAAATGCTTTGCTTGTGGTACACTTGCTGGAAATTTTCCTTTTGTAATGCATGTATGCATGCTTTGTCTGCCAATCAACTGGTGTCTTTGAAAGAAGTCACCATTTGCTTGCTATCTTCATTTGATGCACTACTGTCTTACCGTGCTTGCAGCCAAGCTGCAACTGCTCTGCATAGATGCTTTTTGAGTTATTGGCGTAATGTATCTTAATGATTTTTTAATATACTTTCTTTAACCAAGCTTAATGTTTCTCTGCTAACACGCTAGCCGGTAAATAGTCCCATGCCTATGGGTAGTTAGAGGGTTGAGATTAAGTTGATGAGGTCTTGTTTAAACCAAACTTACACTGGAAAGAATTGTAGTTTTCACCAGCTCAAGCTTTATATATTTTATGACGAAAAATCGACCAACCAACTGATGATGATATTCATTTCGTTTCGTCAATGCTGTCGTCGCCACGTCGTTCAACCATTACACTGCAATGCAGTGGAGGCTTTGTCCTTGTTCGTTCCTTAGTAGGGGCCTTGGTCTGTTCGAAACCGGTTAGATGACGGTCGGATGGTTGGTTCAGAGCACATGTTAATTTGACCTTATGTCACACGACCATATTGGGTGCTGTGATGAAGTCTGGTCGGTGGATGGCTAACAACCTCACCGTGCACCAGTGTGTGCTCCTCGTTTTTTTGGACGGCATTAGCAGTTGCAGTTCGACGATGGAGTCTCGGAGGGGGGGGGGGGCCATGTCGTAAGACCAGCCCTTTCGACTGGAATGGCTAAAATTTATCCAGTCGATTCTTTCCAGCCATCTGGCTTTTCGCGTTGCATCTAGGGGTCAACCAGGTTATTGATCTGCTATATCCCGTCTCCTGGCATCTCGAATTAATTTAGCAGTGCGCTAGCTTCATCGACTATACAAATCGTCTATACGTGTCTATATGTGTGTACCAAGCACGAGCTCCTCGGGGAGATTGAAGGGCTCTGCCTTGGACAGTGCCTTGGAGAAGCGCTTGTTATGGACGTCATTGGCGTCCGATTTTACTTCCGACTTGAACTTCGCCCAGTCAGTTTTACGGAGATTCTATCTGCGTTTGCCTATGCTATGGTCGATGGGGATGGTTAGGCCGACCTGAGCAATCGTTGGCCTGAGTTTGCTTTGAGAAAAATCGTCCATGACGATGCTGCTTCTTGTTCGTCGACAAGACCCAGCAAAGCTCTGGCTAAAAGTCCCGTTTCCAAAGTGGCGATTTGATTGTTCCTTGTTGTTTGGGTCTTTGTTTGGGTTTCGTGAACAAGAAGAAGGTCGCAAGTGATGTCTGTGCAGTGTACTTGAGCCTTCTCGTCTTCGTTGTCATGACCCAAATCTGGGTGATGGCTGTTGAAATCGCCAATGTAGTTTGTTGGGTGAGCGACGGCAGGAAATAGAGCGGCCATGTTCCGCGTTTCGCTAGGTAGTTTGTGTCCATTTGCGACGGAGTAGATGCCCACCTTAATGACATCGCAGGGATCTGCGAACACGTCCGGTAAGATCAAATTCTTTCGCGCAATAAGTTTGGCTTTGTAGGCGCTAATATGTGACATTTGCAGACACAACATCGATGCAGTGCCGTTCGGGGAGAGTGCTGATGATGGCGCGCTTCGCTGGTAGTAGTTCTTCGACATTGAGATGAAGGATTTTGAAAGCCGGTCCAATAGTTTGGACATTCGCATCGTCCGATCTCCTTTAGGTCACGTGACCGGGATCCATTTGGGTTCGGTCACCGAGTGGTATCATTGGCTTCTCCAACTTGCAAGACCGGATGCTTACGATGAAGGCGTCTAGAACGCTGATGTCGTCCTCCTCATGATGATATTGACAATAGTACATGCTAGGAATGATTACTAAGTGGAGTATTGATATGCGCCATTGCTTCTTGTACACCTTGCTTATTCACAAACCAGTAGGTTTGTTCGTTATTTTCGTTAGGAAACAGAATTCATTGCAGATTATGCTTTGTTTAAACGAACACTTATTGGGCCACAATATTTTTAAAGCAAAGACAAGAATAAAAAACGCGACTTTGTTCATGATATACGTTTCGATGCTTCAT
>QQSS02224109.1:0-10607 GCA_003687565.2 Craspedacusta sowerbii | reverse complement strand
ATTTCGGTTTCGGCTTCGGTTTCGGCCGAAAGGCACTTATGAACTTTCGGCGTGGTTTCGTTTTCGGCCGAAAGTAACAATTCACTTTCGGTCGGACTCTAATGCGTTGGGAGCATTGTGCCAGAAATCCGCCCTAGTTGGGCGAGGAAATGGGAAAATGGGGACCAAGTGTCCGATTGGTGGATCCCCACCGAAAAGTTTACGTGACAATGTCACCAAGGCGCACCTCGGAATTATTTACGAACTAAACGTCCAATTGGTCGGTAGGTAGTCTTGGTGGCATAACGCATGTGTAGGCGAGAATTTTTAGTATTCAGGGGAGTTCGGAGCGAACCAGTCAGAGAGAGCAGTCTGAGCGAGGAGTCGGATCTACGGTACATCGGACTGCGTGAGTTTTGGAATTTTGTGCACAAAAGAAAAGGAAAGTGATCAAGCTATTGCGATTGTTATTAGAATATATATATATATATATATATTTATTTGGGAATACTCTGTCCTGGGTTCTAGTTGTATGCCTCTTCCCCGGCTATATATATTTCTAGAGTCATCTGGCAAACGATCTGCGCGATCATCCAATCATACTTTTGTTCGAATCGGGAACAAGCATAATAGGCGGTTTTCATGTTCTTGTTGTTTTCTTTTGACTCATCGAGATCTTTCCTCGATGAAGGGTTTTATGCTCCAAGCGCAGGAGATCATAATAGGCTCAGCAACGCACTCAGTATTCCCAGCTGTTCTGAAAACGGACAGACTCCCCTGTGGATAGTAGCTATCCTGAAGTACGTTTCCTCCAGACCAGTTCAATGCGGTAGAGAGCTTTAGTTCGTTTCTTCAATAGTAGCTAGTTGGTTGAAATTATAACTGTCTTCATTATCTAGTATTCAGCTCGAGTTTGACAAATTCATTGAAGTCTACCGTTATCCCAGAACTAGATAGGGTCAGTTAATTATGGCCACTTCAAATCTTGCTTGACCTTGTAGTTCAAGCTTACGAATGAGATTGAATTGCAATAAATGAGATTAAAGTGCTAATTGGACAGCAGTTTCCTGAATGTGATGTACCATTTGAGGTCAATGTTGTACGGGATCGATGTGATTGGCTTGAATGTCGCCTACCAGAATCTTGGGCTTGTGCACAGGGTGTACGCCTGGCAAGTAAACCAGAAATCAAGCTGGTAAATACCGGTTCCGTTCATGTTGTTCTTTCTTAAATGTTAAGAATTTTGTGAACTTCGTTTGTCACAAATACGCAAACATGGGTTCAACATCGTGAAAGGGACCGAATAAAATAAGCCTGCCATGATTCCGTTAGCTTAAAACACGACACGGAGTTCAGTTTTAATAGCTCAAAGACAACGATTAGTTGCAGCAGGTTACCATGACTTGGACAAATGTTTCTTAGGTCCATCACGTGCCTGTAAGTTGCGGCACGCTCATCTTGTTGCTTCTGGACATACTTTTGACTAACATATACTCGCATACCTTAACTTAACGAAAACCAGTCAGGGCGTTTTAACGAGAACTACGTTCATACCATTGTGTTAAGTTGTCGTGTTGTAATGCGAACTCGCGTGAAGGGCCGTGATGCGAGTTTAGACCGAAATCAAGAAACCCTTTACGAATACAAACTTCTCTTTCTATTACTATCTTCTCAATCTGTGCTTACTCTCTTTCATCTCTCTCATTCTATCACACCATCTCTTTTGCTTATGGTACCGCCGCGCTTTATGAAAGGCCGCGCCTGCCAGGAGCCTAGGCACTGGCACGGTTGGTAAGGGGCAATTCGCAACACTCGACCTAGGTGCCAACTATGTAAGTTTTAGGCCAGATTTTACAAAGGAGCGTCTAATGTCGAAGGACTCAACAATGGTCGCTGCAACCTTTAGATGGATTTAGTCAAACCTCTCACCATCAAGCACATCGGTTGTTATTTCCCCCTTATAAAGGTGTGCATCTAGGTCAGAAAGGGTTTCATCCGGGCTGTGAGGTCTGTAAGCAACCCAGCGAAGTTGTCCTATACGCCAGTCCGCTCGACCACGTCCGAGTTGTAGAAGTTCAGTTTCGGGAGCAAGCTTTAGAAAAACGTGCACAAATAAGAATACTTGTAGGCAGGAAGGAATTGATCATGTCAGATCAAGATCATACACGAATTTTACTCTGCGGTCCATCGATCGAGACGCCAAGCAGATTGAGAGGTTTGTCATTCAAGAGCGCAAACTCAATGACAAAGCGTCCACAGAGCCTCCATGGAATCTCGCAGTCAAGCAGGTTATTATACATTACTGTGTTACATCATACGCTATCTTGCAAATCCGCAAACAGAGCGTCACTATCTATTCACACGGAAAATTTTTTATTTCTTTTCAATCAAACGCATTCGAAAAACATTAATAACTAAATACACTTAAGTAAAAATAAATTCAAAAAATAATATTTAAAAAATTAACACTAAAACATTACCAGCAATTGCGACAGCCCGCTCACGAATCGGCATTTGGATCTGACCGAACTCCATCCTACCAACTTTCGACGCAAATTACGAGAACAGAAATAGTTGCTCTCGTTTGCTTGGTTGCACAGACATTTCTGCGCCTCGCACGAAATCAGCTGAGGAATTTTTCGATAAAGGGTCAAGCACAACCAAACTTAATCAGAACATACTTTAAAGAGCCCCGCTTTCTTGAAGCCAATCAGATAAACTTCAAAACGTGAGATATCCCTCGCCTTTCCACACAACTAAGCCTGCAAATAAAACAGGCCCCAAAGGCCTTAAACCGTCTTGGAAGTAGCTCCCAAGAACTACAAATGCGACGTTTTTCTTGCCATAGACAGCACATGCAGACTACACCAACGCACACACGCAAAGAAACACAAACACACATGCACACACAAAAAAACATCTCCATATTCGGTTATTTTCAAAAGGTCCGACGCCTTTTATCGCACTTTTAAATGATAATAAGCGCTGAAGTGTCTCGTTCGATCGAGTCCCCAAGCCAAAGTTTTCCTCGCTCCGCAACAGCGGAATTTGAACTCTACCACGCACTTGACATCGATTTCGAATGCAAATAAGACCATTTACGCTATAGAAAAGAGCCGAGCAAACGACGCAGCCCAGGTAAGTCCATCCTTCGTGCATCCCTCCTTGAGCAACAGAAAACCACGTGCACAATTCTTTGAAGGCAACACGGGAAGTATCACTGCCATTTAAAGATGAACGCACGCAGTTTCTAGAGCACTTCCCATCGCGCTGTTAAATAAAACGTCCGGTGTAACCTCAATACGACTGCTCGTCCGTCACATCCCTGACCGCGCCACAAAACTCCAAGCGCAGACTTTTTCAAAGGTAACATCTGACGCATCACTGTCAATCGAATCCGTAAGCTCGCCGGTTCTAAAGCAATTCCTATCGCGTTGCTAAATAAAACGTCAGGGTGAATCCTCAATACGACTTCCCTAGGTAGTACATAACAAGAACTTGACTCAAAACTGTTGCGCCTAAGAGGGCCAGACACATGTTCCGGGGCCATGCCCCGAAACAGTCGAGGAAATTCTCGGTGAACATGACAATCTCGGCTTGCTCCATGTGGCGACTATTCATATTCGCCTCTAGTAAATCCAGGTCGTGTCTCGACAGTTTCTGCAATCCTCGAAGATTCCCTCTTCGAACAACCTCGAAACGCACGTTCGCCGAACAGTTAAACTCAGCTAATCCCAAGCTAAATGTGTCCACAATCCCGATTGTTCCGCTCGGAACTTGAAAAGTAAACCAAGCAGCCTTCCAAACAAGCAAGTTTCTTATTGCAACATACAAGAGGTAACAGTGCCACACGGAAACTATGAACTCTATAAGTAAGAATAACCAAACAATCAGTCGCAAAGTGTCAGTATGGAAGTTCAATGGTGACGCGAACAGCATCAGTGGTGCGAAAGGCAGAATCCATTGCAGCAGCAGCGCTATCAACTCTAACCAAACGTTCGTTCGGGCACTCGAAGTTTTCCACAACACCATTTTTAATCTTGGGATATCGGCCTGGTTCTGCACCCAGGCGGCATAGAAGCAGCGACTCATGTAGTTCATTCTGGTTACAACACCTCCAGGAAATGAAGAATTCGCCATGTATAAAACTGAAGAGGAGCGGGGCCGCTGAAACTTCTCAAACCCCTTCGTGCCACCCCGCGAGCGCAGCAGCGACATCTCTTCTGGCTTTACAAACGGAGATTTATTATCTGCAACGATGGTAAGGAATTGTTGCTTGCTAGGGGACGCAAGCCCATTCCCTTCACTCACCATTCCTTCAGCGTTGAGTTAATAGTTGGAATTCGATCACCTGACGAGTGTATCGTTAGCTCGCCGAAGCCACATGTTACGTTGTTTATAGGCACTCCTCAAAGCGCACTTCAGGTGCGAAGGCAATCCAACCTCTCGGAAAGGAAATCTAAAGGCAAAGGCAATAGGTTTGAATAAATTCAAAAACAAGAAATTTCGCGTTACCGAATCTTACGCCACAGATAGCGAAAGATCAATTCTTAGGGCTAACCACTTATAAGAATGTCCCCTAAATCCCCTATTTCATCCCTATTTGATTTTCTGCAGGACTTTCCAATAATCTTTCCTTGCTCATTTCGTAGGATAAAACACAGGCGGCCGCTATGCAGTATTTCGGTCAAATTCTTTAAAGGAAGTGTTCCTATCGTCGACATTTAAGTGGTTCCTGTGGTTTATAGTGCTACTGAAGTAATCGCACACTATCTTGAATTCTTTCCTTTACAAACGAGGCTAGCTTCCCAACAGCGATGTGATGCACTCGATGACGAAATCTCATCAAGTTATTGCGCGCAATTTTTCCTCCGGCTCATCGTGGCAGCTTATTACATTACTATCTTTATTTCTCAGCCTCAATTGCAGCTAGAAAGCATCCGTACTTTAGATTGCAAAAAGGTTTCTGCGATACATTAGCAGGTAAGCAGATGATAATGCAAGTGACAGATTCAATGAATATTAGGTGGTAGACCGATAAGATTTAATCACTAAATGGCAGTTTTTGTTTTGGCTTGTTAGCGGTGGTGGGAGGGAAGGGATGTGAGAGCAAACTAGTCTTATAGGGCCGATCGTCTACAAGGTCCCATAGCACAGCCGAAGGATACAGCACTGTCAGCTGCATGCTTCCGCCCAGAGCGTCGGAGATAAAACAGGAGCCTTTCAGTAAAGATAATAGTAACACCCTCTTGAGGAACGCCACATCAAAACTCGCCAGTAAAACTCGAAAGAAAGAAATAAGGTCCCAATCACAGACACTTTAATGCAGGTAGGCAATTCGCAAGTTGACGAAGTCCATCATACCACCACTACAAATATCTCGGACCAACTGAAAACCAAGTTAATTGTGGAAATTAGAATACCCAAGCTGCAGCATACAAACATGACCCATTTTATCATAGTGAAGACGACACGCCGCTACAGCAAGAGGCAAAGTGAAAAAAAACGTCATGCTATGATTACAACACAACTACCAAACATAATTTCATAACACTCCCAATTTAAAGTATCGAATTCGGAACTGTAAAACTCACCTTTTAAAGAGACAGCTTTCGATACTGCCTTTGATACACCCTCTCCATGCAGGTCATAAGTTCGACGATTGACGCCTGAACGGCGACTGATTACCTAATTTCAAATAAGTCCGATCGCACCAGTACCACCAAACAACAGGTAATACCTCGTTCAAAGTACGCCTCAAGAACAAACAAGCCGAGGTGGGTCGACGGATTTAATTGGCCTGGCGATTAAAGGGCGAAGAGCCACAATTGCTCTTGTAATTGCGTGACATTCTCTTACCATCTAAACGACGCTCCAGACAATCAACAACAAGTGAAAACTCGTTTCCAAGGCTTCAGTAGGCCGATCTATTTCAACAGAATGTAGGACGCTCACACTATTGTTTTAAACATAATGGACTTGGCTGCCGCAAGACATCGTCCTTCTAACAAGCAAGCAAAAAACTTTATTTAAACGAGATGACGCCATGAGGTTGTAAAGATCTGCTTGCCTGAAATGAAGAAAATTCCGAGGTTGAAAGGAAATTTCCAGAAAGTTTCGCACTTTTGCTGCGCATTATGAGAAGAGACGAAGGCCGATGCGGGGATTAAAAATATTGCGCTGAATAAACAGAAAAAGTCGTGGCCAAACACGCAAGTCCCGAAGATATAGCTCTTTACCAGAAGCTCTAGATCTATAGTTGCAGAGGTAGATCAAGACTAGGACTTAAAGTGCGTTCAAAAATGAGAGAGGAGTTGCCACAAGTCGTAAAGTAATAGCTGACTGCTCATTGCGCTCTGCGCAACATCTTGCTTCATAAGTAGTCTGTTCTCTTGCTTCAGGAATAACTTCCAGACCAACTCACTGATACAAATCAACCAATCTCAAATCCGATACGGGATCAGCTAATTGAAGTTAGGCAAATCAATATCGAAATCAAAAATGGAAAGGCAGAATTGTATGGCCGCCATTCTGCACGTGGCGGAGGTGAAGAAAGATTCCATCCGAGCACAACGCACCCGGGAGTCTGCATGCTAACAACAAACATATGCCGAGTAAGACTTGTCTTGCGGTCGACTCCACGTCCGAAAATGATCACTCACCCGTTAGTATTGATGCCTGCCCTGCCGCTGACCGAAATCTGTAAAATCGACAACGAAATCGTCCGCGGTTCGCGGTATGGAAAGTTCTTGCGGAGTTGGACGGTTGAGAGGATAAACATCGCGACCCTACTTAGCTTGCAGTTTAATGCTGTTAGAGAGTCTTGCGAATCAATCAATAAATCAATTTATTTTCACCAGTGCATCAAACCATCACCAAAAAAGCTCCACAATCAGTCCTTTCCAAAGATTAAGTTTCAAAGGCACGAGCGCTGAGTGAACTGCTGAGAACTGTACGACATTCTGACTTGCTAACTAACAAGTATATTTACATAACTGTATAGTTTGGTGTGGCCTAGAGCACCGAATACCTACCGCGTAGTGAGGCTCATATCACATGAGCACCTAAATTTGAAATCGGCTTAGATAAGGCTCAGCTCTCGTGGTCTAGAGGTAGGTGCTCTGCTTTTCACTCCGGCAACCTGGTTTCGGTTCCCATGCACGTCACTGATGAGACACCCCTCCCCCCTAGGCGAAACGCGTCTGAACGGAGGAACTGGTGAATTTCTTAACTTGGCGGATTTCAAAGTTACGTGCTCGTGTGATATGAGCCTCACTGTGCGGTATTCGATGCTCTAGGCCACACCAAACTTTAAGGAATTTACATTCTGCTCCAAGTTTATTATGGTGATAGGAAGCTTTGTGTTGTACTCATAAGAGCTTGCTGATGCACCTTTAATCAACTGCTTAAAATGCGCCTCACTGAGAGATGTGAGTTTTTTGGTGTATGCGTATTCATGCTGCAAAGCTTGTGTCGAGCCGAACTAGCATCTATTGATTAGCACTACCGGTGGATCAAAATTAGGTCTGCCATTGGTAGCTGACATCGCCTTTATCTTTATCTTCTCTCAAATCTATCTTCTTCACGGAAGGGCTCCTTCTACTAGAGCAGGAATTGCTAGTGTCGTTCCAATTCAGAAGGAGAAAATCTCGAATGCCGACCAAGTGATAAGCATGTGCAATGCGCACGTGGCAGTTCCGACAATGGCGAACGAGGGGACGACAGGGAAGAAATGCCTTGAATGGTTCAAATCGCACTTAGTAGGTAGAAAGCAACTCGCAACTTCAGATGATATGAAGTCGGAGATAATAGATATCTCCCATAACGTTCTCCGGGGATCAATTTTAGGGTCACTTTTGTCCTTCCTGTTGTATGTCAATGACTTTCATTTGTTTCTACGGTCGGCAGAAGCATACCACATTGCAGATGATGCAGCCATTCTTGTCCATGTCCGGTCGGTGAAGAAAACTAAAAAGGATATGAACCTGCTACTCAACTTTATGTTGGGTTGGCTAGCTGATAAGAAGCTTACATTGAACGCCAAAAGAACGCCACTAGTCCTCTCCAGATCGACGCAAAAGCCATGCGATATTCGCTTCGTAATTAAAATCAAGGGACGCAAAATCTATCTTTCCAACAAAGTCAAGTACCTTGGAGTAATTTTTGAGCAGCAACTTATATTTGAGCCACTTTTAACGGAGCCAGAGAAAATTTCAAGTGCTTTCCGCTGACGATCACTGGGACACGTCTGATAGTATGGTTCTCCATAAAATAAGGCAACGTCAAAAGTGCGCAATAAGAATGATCACATCACCATGGAGCCAACTTCACCGCTATTTAAAAATTAGGAATTACCAGACTTGGAGACGATATCAAGGTGAGGAAGTTTGAGTTTGTTCATAACTGTAAGAATGAAAAACTAACAAATGCCTTTTGCAGACATTTTAATTATCATGATAGTGAAAAAAGCATAAGACTTGTTTAAGCCGCACAACTGATTATCGCTCAAGTTAAGATTAAAGAAATGGCAGTACTTGCATGAAGCACCAAGAAGACTAGATACATTAACAACTGGGAACTGCGGGGTCCAATTAAACACGCCCTATTCTCTTCTTCAAGAAAGAAATAACAGCTCTAATACTCGCTGCTTACGACTGGCAGCCTTTTTCCAGGGTCAGGTCTTGTATTGTTCATATGTCCTACGTTTTCCTCCTAAGAATAAAAGATGTCAGATTAAACTAAAAGTGACGGTGAAAAATAAACGAATATCTTTATCTAATCAAACTAAATATTTAAGCAATGTGCTAGTTTCTCGACTATCATGGACCAGACAAATTACCGAGCTTTGAAAAAAACTTGCGAGAGCGAACGGCCTTTTAGCTAAACTGCGATACTATGTGGATACACAAACCATTAAGTCACTCTACTATAGTCTATTTCATTCTAACATGACACACGGATGCCTTACTCGGGACCTAGCTAGAAAGAGTAATGTAAACAGAATATTTAAGTTACAACGGGAAGCTTTGAGGATAATTACGTTCTCTAATTATGATGCCTCTACGTCTCAATTATTCTCGCAGTTAAAAATTCTGAAACTCTAAGATGCTATTAAGCTTAAGTTGTGCTTTTTTATGCATGATTGGTTCAATAACCGGCTGCCAAAGTGTCTTAACAAGTTGTTCAGTTTTTACGCCACTACAGTAAACACTCGAAAAAGCGACTCACCACGACTTTCGTTGCTATCGAGACTGACAGAACGTTATGGTACCAGTAATGCTAAATTTCAAGGTGCAAGCTTGTTCAATTACTTGTGTAGCATCAATGTTAAAATTTCTAATCCTAAAGCAACCTTTGAGAGAGAAGTTAAGTGTTCGCTTATGGCTTCATATGCCTAATATCGATTTTGATCGTTGTTGTGGTGGTTGTTCTGTAACTTTTTAACGCAACTTTTTCGACAGTATTTCCCAGTTTAGAGTGGCTTTCTCTATATTTGTTTGCCATAATCTTATATGTAATATTTACTAGGGAAATGTATTAGCATGTCGTATAATTGTATACTAGTCAGTTTTATAGGCATGGTGCTTAGGTTTCTTTTTGTTGGAGTTGATGTTCACAATATCGACTACTCATCCTGATACCCTTTGAAGAGTAGATTGCAATGCAGAAATGAATACGTCAACTTCATTCCTAAGAGATGATTTCATGCTTCGTTTTAATTCTATATCTATTATTTTTGCCTCCGTTAATGACTCTTATGCCGTGCAAACTTATCCTTTGAACTGGTATAGTTTAGCGCCTATGTCGCGAACGATGATATTGCGTGAGTGTCCCATCTCCAGACTACAGCCTTTCCTTTCGAAGGTGCTTGCTTCTTTAAATTCTTTAAATTTTTCTTTTTAAAGACTTCTACAAGTCTTTTCGGCGAACAACGTGGATGTCACTGCGTGGGTTACAAAATTCAAATCATGACTCAGCCACACAGAGCGGAATGTCTATAAAGCATACCCAAATATTCGCCGAACAAGATTTCGGAAAGATTTTATAGTTCATAACTGAACGAAACGAAATTTATCGGAAACTGCAATAAGAAAATAAGTAAGGAACGGCGTAACTCTGGTGCTTGGCTTGGCAGAGGCTCGCTCGTTATGGTCATAATGCTTACAACTTCAGCGGAGATACTTGCTTAAAGACATAGCGTTGTCAAGAGTCAGATCTTACAATCACGCTGCGTTAGTGGATTTCATGTGCACGAAAATGCGAGAATACTATGCGGTATTGCAAATAAAAGTGATTCGATTACTCTCTTACTGTTTATGAATTAAACTGCGCGATGTAGCAAGGCTATGGAACCCTTCAAAAAACGTTTTTGATTAGTTTGATGACTTTTAAGCAATTTTAGTTATGTTCGCGTGTAGATTTAGACATATCAATCAATCAATCAATCAATCAATCAATCAATCCATCAATCAATCAATCAATCAATCAATTTTTTTTTCGTTAGTGGTACGTGTTAGGATCCTTCCAAGTCTTACGTCACACCTAAGTCATCCACCCTATCATTAGAAAATTCTTCTCTACGCAAGCCAGGATTCACGTCAGACCCTTAAGTTTCCCCACCCTGTTGT
>QQSS02224098.1:0-10608 GCA_003687565.2 Craspedacusta sowerbii | reverse complement strand
GTATGTATGTATGTATGTATGTATGTATGTATGTATGTATGTATGTATGTATGTATGTATGTATGCATGTACGTATGCATGTAAACGCATGTACATATGTATGTATGCATGCAGGTATGTATGCACACATGTATGTATTGGAGTTATGTGGGAATGAAATTGCACAGTTATAGCATGAACATGACAGCTTATATGCAGCTGCAGGACAAAATCAAGAGGATGCAAATAGACGGTCCATACAGATGTAGCTAGAGCCACATAACGGAGAGCAAGGGGGACCATACCACAACTACTATGTCTATAAACATGCAAACCAAAATGTTTTATCCAGATGGACCTCTTTAAATCTTACAACTAAAAATACTCGTTAAATAGCCGCATCTTTAAGAGGAACATATACACATGTTGGGGGACAAGTGTAAGTCAGCTGTAGCTCCTATTCATGGTAAAACTTCTGATGTGGGCCACAGGCTGCAGAGGCTCTGAACACTTTGTAGCACATGCAATATGAAACAAAAAATCCAGTTTCTAGCAAGATTAGCGTGAATCAGCATTTCCATATTGACCTAGCAGAAACGTGGCGTTTACACAATGTGGTGCTATTTGCCATTGAGACATTCTTTATACAAAATGTGAAGAAGAATCATTTAAATACGAAATCATTTAATATTCTCTGTACTTATGCCTGTTAAACACTATTAAATAAATAGCAAAAAGCATGGCAGATATCAAGTTTGTGTTCATTGCCACAGCTGCAAAAGCCTTTAGTCAGATACCACAAAACAGATCCACATCAAATCACAAACTGAAATCAACAAATAACGCTCCTTCAACAAATAAAGCTCCCTCAACAAATAAAGCTCCTTCAACTGTTCAATGTTCAGGAAATAAGAAACCGAGGTTGGCAGACTCATTTGAGCAAATAAGCACAGAAAGGCATGTCAATCCAAGTGACCTTTGCTAATTCCTTAATAGAATTTAATTCTTTAATTCTTTAATACAATTTAATTTATCTCAAAGACCAGGGCAGTAGTTTGCAGCATACCTCATTCCACTGGATACACTGTGTTATTGGAAGGCACAACACATACAAAAGCTAAGTTCACCAACTTAGAGGCAGGTATCCTTGCTAGAATTAAAGATTAAAGATACCAGTGTAAGCAGCCCAAAAAGGACCCAGCTTGCGATTGTCACAGTTGCAGAAAAAAACAGCAATGAGATGAAATTTGGCTGCCTCTCCTCAAGAATTAGATGGCATAGGCAGGAGTTTTCAGCTGAGAGTTAGACTTTCATAATGCCATAAAGTCAAAGTAATACTCTCATCAATGAAAACCAACAAAGTTTTTTGTAATGAAGACAACCAAAAACGTTCCTTTTCCGGAAGGCATAAGGCAATTAATCTTGGGACCAAAAGGACACCAGTATCAATGCACATTTTCAATTTTACACATAATTTCGCTAAAGAAACACTGATGACGTCTTAAACTCTGAGCAATCATATGAGCTCCTAGTCTAAATAGTCATCAGAACTGTTGTAACTTTATCTTTTTCTCAAATATTTCAGTCTTTATTTATCATTATCTTTCTTTGTCTTGAAGGGCAAAATAATTTCTCCAACTTAAAAAAATACGCCTGGCAGTCTGAAGAGATGAACTTGCAAGAATATTTGGTATGCATTTCTTTGGTTCTTCTTCTACACTTTTTGTACCAACCAACACACAGACAAAAGCTGCTTTATAAAACAGAATGCATGTTCAAGTCTCTGCAAGTTTTGCTTAGTATCAAACCGAAGATATAGTGAATGAGTGTTACATGTGACATGACACAGACGTCATATTCTAATAACTTTCATCACTTTAACATTGCTGGGTCTATGAAACAATTCAACTAGTATAAATATTGCTTGTATAGTCATTGTACCGTAGAGAATACTGTGATAAAACACCTAATGATGCTAGCACTAGTTTTAAATGTATAAAAGTACTAAATACCCGTTTTATATCCAACATCCTGCATCAGCTTTCCAAAGGTTTCCTTTTCCGGCCCATTGTGCCATTCGGGTCCCGAGCAGTTCTTGTTGTTACTTTGCACGTTATGATTATGTGCATACCTTCCAGTAAGTATAGATGAGCGGGAGGGACAGCAAATAGGAGAGGTAGTAAATGCATTTATGAATTCTACACCTTCCTCTCTTAGTATCCTCTTCGTTTTCGACATCACTTCAGGAGATCCTAGAACCACGTCCAAGTCGTCAGCTAACACAAATATTATGTTGGGTCTAACTTGCGATATCGGACGATAGTCTCTCTTCTCCTTCCTCTTCCTTTTCTTTGAAAATGTATCGTCCACAAAGATCGTAAAAAACAAATACAAATACACAAATATTTCTATGCAGCGAAAAGATGCAGTCCTCATTTCTAGCGCAAGGCAGCCCCACAAAACGAAGAAAACATCGGCCTCAATGCTGGCCCAGATTTTAAGTCTAAACTGCTTTAAATCGCCTTGAAAAGAAAGCCAGATTTAATGGTAATCCATTTCAAAATCTTGAAAATTGTACGTCACCGACTTTCCATGCTCGAGTGCGGTTCGCAAATGAAACCGCTGTCAGTTATACGGAAAGTTTGATCGATGTAGTTCCCGCTCTATCCGTTAAGCGGCTATTTAGTCAAGTGAGTTAATTAAGTTGTAACGACCGATCATTCCGTTCCCTTTTGCATGTCAGCCAGCTCTAAAAACACCGTGTCCAGCAAGCCCAATGAATGAAAATGTATTCAGGACGTATGCCGTTAAATCAGGTTGTACAGAATTTGGCACTGCACTCGAAAGCAGCCAGACTGCATTCAGATCATAACTTGATATTTTTATGCTAGGTGGTCGTCAAGCATCCCGAATTAAAATTTTACCAGGGGGTTTGATAAGGCCTGAACCTAGCGACTCATGAGCATGGCCAAGATTGACTGTCGTCAAAACTGCTTTGCATTTCTTATACTTGGTACTTGTAAGGTACATTTTAACGGCTGTTCGAAGCTTTATCATTATTATTATTATTTTTTTCAAGCGCTTGAACATCAGGATGAACATTATTCCCAACTTGTTTGCTGATTTTCTTCCCGCTCGCCAATTCCTTTTAAATCAATCGAATCAAAGCAAATCACCTTCTATCTAAGAAAATTAAAAGAGTTCACGGCCATAGCATGAAATACAATAGTTAGCTTCGTTGATGGATGAGTATGTTTGGCAGCATAGCGTGCGCATAGCGGCAGCACGTCAAGATCAAAGCTAATCAAATTGCCCGATCTTCGATTAGCGGAGATCGAGGTTTAGATCAGACGCTGAGGAAAACTTTCAGCCAAGCATTTGCCTTTAACGCGGACGTACTAAACAACTCATTGGCGGATTAGTTCGATAATCGGATTCGCTGTCGCGATGATCGGCTTTCAGTCCTAAGACTGATGCCACCACAAAGCATAATTAGACATCCTAAGTGGTATTTGTGGATTGCTTCGAGTGCGATGCTAAGTTTGTGATCGTTAAGTGCGCGCTCGCGTGAGTGTGATAGATTGAGAGTGCATGTGTGCGCATGAGTGCTTTATTGTGTGTTGTAGATGAGTGGTAAAATAGCTCAGAAATAAAACGGCATGCATACGCGCGTGAATGTGTGAGTTCAGATGCGTACGCTTGTGCGTTGCGGATGAAGCAAAAGCAGGGATAAAACGGAAAGTCAGAGATTTGGGCATGGTGGGATGCAGAGTATTTTATCTTCACGCAGATAGAAGAAACTTGATGTTCACTTATGCATGAGAATACATCGACAAATGCCGCATGTGCTTTTTAAAATATTTTTGAATTGACCGCATACACCGTATTGAGGTCCTAAAAATCGTCAAGCCCCCCCCCCCCCCGGAAATACTCTCACTGCGCGTCAAGAGAGCAAAATCCAGAACTCATTAAAACTTCTGAAGACATTCCCAAAGCTACAAAGCCTAAGATGATCGCCATTAGCTCGCTTTCAACAAATATTTGACGCCAAACTTCTCGTCAGATTACAATTTAAGAGTATTCAGAACAGCATAAACTTCTATAAGCTCTGTAAGCGTGAGCCGAGGAGGCCTACGGGACACGGGAAATTTTTTTTTTGTTTGCTTGTGTTTTAAAGAAAATTTGAATTGCTTGAGGATTGATCGACCTTATAAAGGAAAAGGATAAGGTTAGGGTAAAGATTTTTTTGTTTTGTTTTGTATCTATTTGCCGTCGAAAATATTAATAACATTATATATAAACAAACATAGGATAATACACTTCGCAATGCATACAAATATGACAGTTGCTATTATTCAGTTTGCTTGCTTCTGGGCTTGGATCATCTAAGAGATCGTGGGTCTTTCCATGGGGCATCATTAGCAGAGTTCATACTATATGTGGACTTTTCTTAAGGGACTTCATATAATCCGCGTTTACAGAAAAGTCTAATGAATTATAGCTACCAAGCTTGTTAGGCAATGGTGGCTTTGGCAGTTTGCCTGAAGTGGCGTACCATTGCTTCTAAATAACATGGGTAATGGTTCCCGTCAATGCTTAGCAGGAGAAGGGCGTTCAGTTTTATGAGCAGTGCTTAACTGGCAATTGCTATGACGTAGGGCAACAGTTAAATATATGCACTTTGTGTGACTTTCAATAGATGGCGATTTCGACTAGTCTGTTGACTCGTCAAAACTTTGACGAGTTTTATGAGAACAGCGTAAAAGGATGAGAATTTCCACGAAACTAATGTTGCAAGCGTCTTCAGGTTTTCCATATAGTAATGATGGATATGATGACTCCAGAAGAAAGATTTGGATCTCCTTTTTCAACGTACCTATTGTTTTGCTTTCCTTAGCCTTATTGCGTTGAAAACGATTTCAGATGTAAGGCCCACGTATCATAATACTTTTATTATGCTAAGAGAAGCACTTTCCTTATACCCTAAGATTAGTGCTATTGTTAGACTTTGGGTTTGGGTTACAGTCAGACTTAGCCAACAAATAAATAAATAAATAAATAAATAATCAAATAAATAAACAACATTTGAGTCAAAGCTTCTCCTTCAGTAACGACTGCAGACCGGTCGCCATCTTAAAAGCAACACTGCTGCGCGATTACGTCATATCAGACCAATCGCCATAAACGTATTGAGGAGTAAATGGTATATTTATACCCTCCGTGCTCAGCCAGGGGATAATGAGAAATCCATGCTAGAGGCATCGTTCTACCGACGATTCAGCGCACCACGTTTGAGCTCCACTTTTCAGTTCGCATGTTTCGGCTTAATTATTTTTGAACGCGCTGCAGCCCCAGGCGCATTTCAGCGCCTCTTGTTTCAGCCTCGGCGATTGAGCGCAAGTAAGCAATGCATTGCTATCTCCTCAACATCGCGACAACGCTAGTAGCAAAACGGCGTCTTTGGTCTCTCAAAATTATGCGTTAGGGTCAGGTACTGTGGCTTCTCTAAAAAAGAAAAGCTCGAAAACTTTTGAATATCAGTGTCGCGAGTGGTGTATTATTACGTTGTGATAAGCAGACTAAGCAGATCTCCTCTTCTAACTGCATTCTGTTGGTTCAACTTCTTGCTCCCTATTTACAAGCTTCCCCGTTTTATAACAGATTCCAGATATAATTCATTTAAACAACACCTGCAGGTAAATTGAATGCCCATTATCAAGCTAGTCCTCGCGTAGTGCAAATCTTACGATACATAATAATAATACAATAATATAACGCAATACAATAATAATAATAAAATAACACAATAATACGATCAATACGATATCCACGTAACACGCACTCCAGAATAATCACATGCTCTAGATATAGACCCTTTTCACGTGAAGTCACGGCGTGGGGCGGTGCCACGTGCTTGTTGACAGTAATACATCGCTAGCTTAAGCAAATGCCCGAAACATGTTGTGCTGCTGGTTTTCCGAACAGGCGTGTACAAACTGGAGGTACTGTAAGTAGTTCCAAAGCGCTCCCAAGATTTTGAAAGTAATTTGCCTTAGTCACAAGAAGAAACAAGAAGAAAAATAATCGGATGTAGGTGAAAATCATTGAACGTCAAGAATTCAAAAAGCACTAACATGTCAAGCGCTAACTAAATACAACAACTAAAAGAATTAATTTAAATCGAGTAGCTTTTTTTTTTCCTGACATCCTCTGGGCCACAATGTTACCTCAGAGAGGCCATGGAACAGAGTATTATAAACATAGGAGTACGTATATAAGGTGCAGTGAAATGAAAACGTAGGTTTCCTTGCAATGCAGGCATTAATAAAATCTTTTATAACACTGAAGATAAAAACGTTATGCTCAAGAAACTTACAAGTGCCATTTTGAGATGCATCTGCTTCGAAGCCAGATGCCATAACTTCGCGTCGTTCATACAGCCGGCTCTAAAGTAGTTGCAACGTTTCATGGTGTCGGTAGGGAATTTTCAGTTATGTACACCATGATATTACCGAACTCCAACTGCGGTGAATCAGAGGCTTCTCTGACAGGAGTAAGCAGAACATCGGCATGTATAGGGCGGAGGTCCCGAAAATTGATACATTAGCTTTATAGAGGTCCAATTCCTCTTTAGATAGATGGCTAGTATAGTCAGAAATAAAATGCAAAGCATCAGACGGTGCTACGTTGACCAAGAAAGCTAAAAAAATTTCCTTCACTGCAGCGAATCCGGTATGCCCGCAATCCCTCAGATCACTCTGAATTGACCGGCATAATGGCGGATGGTAGCACTTTGCACACTTGGCAGAAAAGGCTCTATGCCCTGTGAGGACTACTTCAATACGAAGATAACATGCACCATCAATATACCATCTTGCGGGGGAGACATGGCTGCCGAGGAAAAGCAAGTATGGCCAGCAATGCGTGTCCGTGCAGTCGCATGCGTGTCCGTGCAGTCTCTCACGTGTGATCTAGGTTGTAACAAAACCAAATAATGTCATAATGGATACACTCAAATCTTGCACCAATATGCGCAAAAGTAAGCTCTCCGGTCCCGAATGGCCAGGGCTGCAATAAAGTTTGAAGTAGCGACCGTTGCCGCTCTCAGGGCCACGAGGGCCATACGAGGGCCGAATACGCTGCTGCCACGTGCAATGGCGACCCCAGCCTTTGACATAACTTAAATTTATTTATGACCGCCCACCCTTGAAATCCGTCTACGGCCTCGGAATATGCTCAAACTATGTACGCTATCGCGTTTGTTTGGAGAGGCATTTTATCAACATTTCATGCTCGGAAAAACTTATGCATGCGGAAATATTTTAATATATTCTGAGGCAGGAAGGCTTAGATGCCTCTTGTTTAGGTAGGGATCTAATATTTCTAGCGGTGGTTCTAAGTGGAATAAATTTGTAATTGGGCTTACCCCTTTACCCAACGAGCAAAAGCGCGAAAAGGGGTCATGGTCTCACCCTTCTATTATATATATATATATATATATATATATATATATATCAACGCACACAAATTGCATACTTGCTAATGTAAGTGAGTGGAGACTTGTCTTAAAGTTGCTCCTTGCCTTGCAACTTTAATTACTTAACAAATGCAGTATAAAATAATTTAATAAAATATACTATATGGCATGATAAAATGCAGGTTTTTTAACCACTCTTCTGGTTACAACCAAGAACTATCTTTTGCAATTTAAATGTTGTCTCTAGAGTGAGTCGAAAAGAAATTTCACAGATTCGCTGAGGCGGAACTGGTGTCACACCCCAGGGCGGTCCGCACCCCCAACACACCGACACACATCCCCTCTAGTTATCTTCCTGCAGCAACCAGTTGCTATCTGGAAAATTATTGTTATTACTCTTAGAGGCGCACTAAAAATTGCTTTCATAAAAACATTTTAAAGCGCCGAAAAGTGATTAAATTGGTTATGCACACCATAGGTTGAGACTTTAGTCATTTGAGGCAATGCATAGATGGACGCTCGAATAGCAGTAAAATAATCGTATTGAAGCAGACTGGATACTCTGAATGTGTGACTAAATAAGATAATTTACGCTTGCGTGTTGCAGTGGCGCTACCTTCATTTAAGATAGCTTCCATTGATTCCAAGGTAGATGTATTTATGTAAGTTTCTCGGCGCTTTATGATCGATAGGGTAGTTCGTTAATGCCTCAAAGTTGCTGATCATCCTTTGTTGTAAATCATACCGAAAACTACAACGTTTGTATGAAAAATAAGGTATTTGTGTAAGTTAATGTATGAACAAAATTATATGTGCCTGTTTCAACCGTCGTTGTCTTTGAAGTGGTTCTTAATCGGCATGGCTTTCTAGAGGGCCCATCACCCTCTTGAAACTCCAGTAACTCTTGCCTCGCCTACGCCTCTGCTTATTATAACCAAGTTTGCAAAGGGTTTCCGTACTTTTTTTCTTGCATGGGACACAAGACGTCTTATTGAAATGCCTTGATGGTTCGGTCTGAGTCACGCTGGCGAACTGACTGCGTGGTTCAGGCGTCTCCCCACACGATATCAATTGGCGTTTAAGACTATTCAGAAATGTGTTTGCTTGGGACCAAATATCTCCTCGTGAAGCCGAGACGTTGGGGCTGCTAGACGATCCGACATGATAGATGGTTAGTTCATAGATGACCAGCAAGGGCCAGCGTCTGTACAGTCGCACATAAAGAACTCAAACTTTCTTCGGGCGCCTTGTCAACTTTTGTAGAATAGTGGTTGAAATTTTAAATTTAAATTTATAAAAATAATTAAATTTATAAATTTAATAAAAATTCTAATTTATCTAGTTTATACCCGTCCCTTAATGTTTCTTTCTGTAACATGTAATGCCGTAATACCGTACGCATCAGTCTGTTGTGTCATTTCTGCGCCAAGTCTTGGTATTAGGATTAATAACGCTTCAGAAGACAGGCATCGCATTGTGGCTTACGAAGCGCAAAAGGTGGTGAAGTAAGAAACTTGTTTTTTTCTTTTATCCAACACACCAATGTTATTCAACTGTCATTTGTGGCTGCCAACGCTTGATGCGGGGAGTGGGCCCATTGACTTTTACGAAGACAAGGCCGGAAAAAAAAATATGAATAAACACAGCCAGCAATCCAGCTCAAACACTCTCGTCATTTGGCGCCAGTAAACTCAGCAGGGTTATGGTCTTGTTTTTTTGTGTGTATATTTTCCGGTTGCCCGGCAGTCCAAGTAAAATTTGGGACCGTATTCCTATGTATATTTGCTTCGTGCTACAAAAAGCGGCTAAAATATGCAATATAAAACCCTATGATCGTGCGTCAGAGTAAACAGAGGCTATATTAGTTGTGCAGAGTGAATGCGTGGTCCAAGTGCTGTGAGTAAGGGATAAAGTAAATATACTGCTTACTAGTCGTCGCAAAATTTGCACAAAATTTTCTTCTTGAGGCAATCGTAACACGAATCGTAATAACGCATTTACCAAACGTAGCTAACGTTTTGAAAAAACAAGAGACCAACCAATCAATCAATCAATCAATCAATCAATCAATCAATCAATCAATCAATCAGTCAATCGATCAATCAATCAATCAATCAGCCAGGCAATCAATCAATGAATCAATCGATCAATCAATCAATCAATCAATCAATGAAACAATCAATTCATCCATCCATCCATCCATCCATCCATCCATCCATCCATCCATCCATCCATCCATCCATCATCAATCAATCAATCAGTACATAATCAGACAAACACATCGCAATTTGAAAAAAATATCAATAATAATCAGACGAAGATTGTAGGCGGCCGGTAAGAGCTACGTTTGCACATAGAATTGGTAAGAAACTGAGTTAAAAGGGGGACGGAAGGTCCTAGGGAGGTAGCAAGGCGTTGTAATTTTCCTTTTTTCTTTCTTTAGCAAATCTGTTGAACAGTTTACTCGTCGTTTAGTCGTCAAAATCACCTACACCCGCACCTTCGAGACAGCTTTTATTGCAAAGTCCCTTATCAAGGGGCCTGGGGAAACTCAGAAGGTGTGACCTGGTATTTGATAGCACATTTTGTCTCAACAACAATTGATTGATCGCTATGCTCAATTATTCGGCATGTCCACGGGCTAGACAACAAATTTTCGGCCAGTCTCAATCAGGTGGCTCCTAAGAATTGAGCACTCAGCATGTATTTGGGAAGGAAGGGACACACCACTGTGCACGCGTCGTTGTCCGACTCTGAATATATTGAAGACCGGAATCCGGAATTTGGCTCTGCATCAAACCGGCAGTAGTAATGAATGTGAGTAACGCAAAATGAAATTGCTTTGGAAGCTATCAGGTTCTAGAAGTCAAATTTTATCAAGCTTACTTGACAGTGACAAGATCTATCGTCATCGTGTCGGTTGCTGTAAGCAGTAGAGCATCATTAGAAAACGCGAAATATTTCTGGTTGAAAACATTTCTGATTTGGATGTTTCTGCATCGAAAAAGGGGCAACACGTTTTAACCATGAGTTTTTATTTGTGGCACACGCAGGCATTTCTTTTGTTATTATTACCATTACTATTATTATTATTATTATTATTATTATTATTATTATTATTATTATTATTATTATTATTATTATTATTATTA
>QQSS02224087.1:0-10609 GCA_003687565.2 Craspedacusta sowerbii | reverse complement strand
CAGGTCGCCATCCTATGAATCTTTTGTCATTTTGTGTAGGATCCGTTGCTTTCATAAACATACATTGCATAATTATGACATCGTGAAAATACTGGCCGTTAAAAACGCTGCATAAATATACAATCGTCTCCGCACCAAGCAGCGTGCTCTTCTAAGATAACGCGAATATAAAAACAAAACGAGTTTCAATTTTGCGATCAGGGCATGATCGCAAAATTCCTCCACATACAGGGATCTAAAAAGCTGAATAAAGCTGACATGGTTTATCTGATATAAATGACGAGAATAACTTAAGGGCACTTTTATACAGGAACAATGTATTTGCTGTACTGAAATCAATCAAAATTTGAAAGCAAACCACGCGAGCGCCAACAGACAAGTAATTAAACGACTTGTTGGATATCACAATCATACCCAACACGAAGACTTCTGTACAGCACACATTACAACGCATCTGTAAAAATAACACCAGAGCAAAGCATCAGTAGAGCACCTCTTGCAACAATATCGGAGTAGATCAAGAGCAGCAGGTTACAGTTGCAGCATGAAAAGCTTGTACGTTGTTAATTTCAAACTTCTCATTCTTTCGTTGCGTTAAAAATTGTTGCGTGCATGGCGGCTTGGCCTTCTGGGGGAACCATGCCATAACAGAGAGTAGAATTTTATCGGGACTACTGACAACACTCCTATTGTTACGATGTTTGTTATAACATCCCTTATTCGCAGTTTTCTTTTTAGATGGCGAATTATAACGAACTAAACAAAACATCTGCTCACACAAACGCTTTGACCCTCCTTTTTATGGAGGGTTCGATCATGAGACTTCAAGGGTGTTTCCTGAAATATTTGGCCAGTTCAATTAAGATCAGACTGGAATAGTTTTAAGGGGAAGCCTTCCCATAGTGCCTCTACCCTGTTCTTTTGGCCGTGCAAGTCTCATGCGAAGTCTTGTACTTCGTATTGATGCGCGAATGAATCAGATCAAATTTTCTGTTAATTTAATAGGAAACGCCATATTTATGAAGTCCAAAAAATTGAGCAACACATTGTGATGTGGACGTCCACTCTAGCATTTTCCCCCCTCCCCCCTTGTCCACTTTTGTCCACTTTTGGCAGGACCCCCCCTCCCCCCTGTCTGGTGGACGTCTTTTATGGATGGCCCCTAAGGGGCTTCCACCATTCTCAGTGTGCAGAGATTCGTTAAACGCAGTCATGAGCTACTACAGAAGACTGCGAAATGCTAGCGCTCATTAGCCTCTGTTGTTGTTACAGCTTATCCGATTGTGTACCGGGTTTTCGACTGTCCCAGATTTTCGACTGTCCCAGGTCATCGACCTGTTCGACCGATTTTCGGGCGAAATGAACGTACTAAACAGACAGCCATGATTTCGAGGGAACACTTGGTACAAATGTGGAAACTTGCCTGACCGTCCTCAAGAAGCCCTGTGTCTTAGTGATTCGGGTTTTGCGAGACACAAGCCGGTGTTTACATGTAAGCTGTAGGTTTTCGGCGATGAATTTCGTTAGGTTTCGTTACCTAGCAGGTTAGTAGAAACTCCGATTTTGGATATATTAGCTTTCTTTGAGTGTTGCATAAACGATCACAAGTTTTTCCCTAATACAATGTTTTGAACTAGCTGCCGTTATTTCGTTTGTTTTGAAGTAAGAGACCGTGCACAAACATGTGTTTCAGAACGCACTCCCCGGCGAATCCACGGATGGGAATTAAACTGGCATGAAATTCGCTATTTTACTATAATCTTATCTGAAAGCAAGAAAAATTTGCTTACTGTGGCCCGTTGGCTCAATAGGGAAAAGAAACAGCCCCCACTTCTGATGGATTGTCTGATTCTCCGATGCCTTATCCTCTGAGCAAGATAATCATTCACCTTGCCCTATGATGTTCATGACTACGGCGACATCTTTTAGAGCTAATGTAGAAGTAGAAGTAGAAGAAGTAGAAGAAATTTATTCGCCACATCATAAAAATATGCCTCATAAAATACAAACACCCTTCGACAATAAGTTTTGAACCAGTTCAGCTAATCTATATTAAATTCACGGCATGGTTCTCCGAGAAGGCCATGGGCCTTTTTATGGAGCACCATTAGGGGACAAGAATCGTCCACTATATGGACGCATAAGCCGAAGCGCATTCGCTATAATGGCGTCCAATGCCAAACTTTATTAACGAAGCGTAACATCAGATTGGTTGTGAAAAAAAAAACATACTGCGCCTACGTACTGCATTAACTTAGCACACACTTGGGAAGAGGTGCGCATTGCTCCATTTCACATTCGCTTTTTAAAATCTATTTTACAGAACTTTACTTCGTACGCAAGTCTGCAGTGCAATAAGCTCATTAACATATAATTACAATAGTGCAGACTAATAGTAAAGCTCGTATGGGAAGGACCCTTAGGAGTGGAATGAACCTAGGAACTAAAATGAATTAGCATCGAGTTAACATTCAAGCTAGGTTGTAAAGGCGATTTTGCTCAGGTAAGGTAAATGCTTCTGAAAAAGATGGTAATCCGTTAGACACAGGGATTTTAAATCTTTATGCATCATATAAAAAACGGAATTTTCAATGCCTTGAAAAAAGGAATCCTGCCCTCAAAGTCATTTACAAACGAGCTCTCCTAACTCCCATAAGCGAATCATTGCAATGAGATCGGACGGGGGACTTAAAGCAATGGTAACGTTCAAGCATAAATAAATATAAAATGGCAAGAAAAATTATCCTTTATAATAAGTGAGAAATGAAGCGCAAAAATTGATTGCATAAATTCAACATTTGCTGTGGTCCTTGAAACGCAGCAATTTCTCACTCAGCAGCGATTTTCGTTGCGCCATGCTGACATCAATTCGTGCAAAAAATCGGGTTGCGCCCTCTTGGTGGATCGCCACTCTTTAATTGCCGAACGCGAACCTGAGTGGCATGATGTGCCTCCTGCAGCCGGTGTAGGAACCTGTTCAGGGCTGGATGAGGATGACCGAAGTCGTTATTCAAATAACTGTGCCAGCCTTCGGCATGATTGGTTGTCCGGGGGCCTGACTGTCGCAGCTCACCTTGCCATCCTGTTTGGCGCACCCTCCAGTCGTTACTGGAGTGGCTCCATGTGCGCCATAAAGCTACGTCTCTTGAAAATAGTTAGCGAAGAGACTTATCTTCTGATTCAAGAGCTGGTCCTCCTTTGGGGAATATTTATCAGCCACTGATGCCAAGCTATTGGCACTAAGTCTGGTGGCAACAGCACCAATGACTTCACCAGTGTTATCCATTGTTGGACGGCTTCAATATTCTCATAATCTTGGAAAAATTCTTCAGTCTGGACTCTTCGAAGAAGAGCCTGTGCAAAGTGAAATATGCAGCCACGACTTTGCACCGCCAAGATTGATCGGACAGCCTCGTGCGCTGCAATCTCAAAATCCAGTATGACCGTGTGCAATCTCCCAATGTTTCCATGCCGATTGAAAAACCCATTTCTTATTGCTGTAAACAGCGCATCATAGGATTGTCGCCCTTTATTTGGCAGAAGAGCGTGGCAACACGGTACAGCCTTTCCATTGCAAAACGCGTGTAATGTGTAGAGCTGCGCGAATTCCGCTTGAAGCATTTCAAAAGTGCCATCCCCGATCCAAAACTCGGATTGATGCAAAATTTCCAAGTTAGAGTCGGAAGAAAATATGACTACGTTATTCTCACTATAAAGCAACATGCGCTCTCCAGCTAAGGGACTGTCTCTGGGTGCTTCCCTCGCCCTTAGAGTTACTAAGTATTGCAAGGGCAAGTTGTTTACGTCATGTATTGGCAGTGTATTTCTAGCCATTGCACGATACATGCAAGAGCGACATCGCTTGAAGGCAGGAACAGCAATTTCCACGGCTTCTTGTACCTCTTGGTCAGGAAACCTTGTGGGGATCTCGGCTAGGCCTTATCGATAGGCCTGTAACGGGCTTGCTCCCCCTCTTCCAACGCTGCTTATTATTTCCCGCTTTAAGCGTAAGGCCTCAACGCTGGCATAGTCCAAAGGCTCCCAGTTTGGATGGTGGCCACCGTCTGGGTTTTTAGTGACCCGGCCTTCATGAACCGATACCTGCGCTTTCGGTCCGTCGGCAATTTCCGAGCATCTCCTGCATTGAAAATACGACGCCATATTCCCATTAGCCAGTCTCTTTGCTTTGTTTTTTTGAAAGATGTAAAATCGTCTGCTAGAGTTCTGGCTCTCACACACAAGCAAGGACTTGTTGTTACCTTGATCGTGAGTTGATTGGATGAATTTAGCTTCTCCAAAATCCCTGCCATGCTTTGACTTTGCTGTACAAAATTCGCTATCCACTCTCTTCTAAAGACTTGCTGTTTTTAAATGGCTTTTACGTTGCAAGTCCGTTTAAATACTGCTCTAAAGGTTATGCAGCCAATGACGCGCTTGTCAGAACCTGCAAGGGCTTGGTTTGAGCTTGAGTAATAATTTTGCAATTTGCACGTACCTCTAATAACTAAAGCAACATTATATTGCTGCTTAATAATCACTTCTCAAATTTATACGTAACTCTAATTAGACAGTGACAGTGTGGGAAGGCTGGTTTCATAACTTGCGGGTAGACCTTGTTTCTTTATTTTGATTGATTGATTGATTGGCTGATTGATTGATTGATTGATTGATTGATTGATTGATTGATTATGCGTCACTTGAAGTTTCGCATCAAGGTAATCATTATAATTAAATGAGGTTGCTAGGCTTTCTTAATTGGTCGAAGAAATGGGACAGTCGAAGAAGTGGGACGGTCGAAAAAGTGGGACGGTCGAAAAAGTGGGACGGTCGAAAAAGTGGGACGGTCGAAGACTCGGGACTCTACCGGGCATCCTAATGCAAAGCCAAAAAGTCACTGAGTTGCTCATTTAATATATTTGTAGTAGCTGGTGCATGCAACAGGGCATGGCAGTTTCAACTGAATTGCAACAGCCACTCCTGAACATACGCGCTGAAGGTTGAAGGTAGCGAAGATATTTCACAAAACTTTCGTGCCTCTGACACGACAGGATTGCATCAACACTTACGCAGGCTAGCCTAAACCCTACTCATCGGCCATAGCAAAGCCAAGCTCCTTTCCACTACCTATGTCAACGGTCTTTCTCTTCCTTATTTCATGCACATTAATGTCTGTTCTTGGAGCAACTCCAGATGAAAACACTTCTCATATCAAAACAGAAAACAAAAAGAAATATTTTAACATACCCCGGCGTGGTATTCGGCATTTGCCTGTTGAGCATTCCGCAATAAACAGATTCCACTTTTTCCTTTATATCGCAGTGATTAATTTCCTTAGCTCATTACTCAAATACGAAAGTTTACTGGGATACGCGGGTTGTGCCTTTGACAACAGAACTATTCGAGCAGTTGTAAATCTTTGTGAACGCAGTGGCTCCGTAACTCCGAAATAGCCCTTTTATTACGAAGTCGCAGCGAATGATGACTTTCAGCGCCAGCTCGTCTGATGGGCCTTTGGCTTTGAGTCATTCAGGTGACGTAGGAGCGAATGATGACTTACAGTGCAAGCTCATCTACTGGACCTTGGGTTCGATTCTTAAAAATATTTTGTCAAATAAGCTTCCGGTCCAGCTTCATAAATGCTTCTATTAATGCTTTTTTTATGCAGCGGATGGTGCGCTTAACCTCGAGACTTCAATCGCATTTAGGAGTGCATTTTCTTCAACGCATATCATGGATCTATGTTCACTTTAGTAGCATACCAATAAGCAGTTATTTGGCTCGCAAAATTAAGGAGGCCAACTAAATACTGCCCAATAACAATGGAACCAAGCAATAAGGCATGGCCATTTTGGCAACATAAGAACCTTTCATTCCAACAGTCCATTAACTAGATATTTATGGATGAAAAGTCTTAAAAACAAAAAGCCTTGACCGAAGAGTTATCATGGAAGACAATCTATCCTTTATTCAAATATCATGGAATCCAAACTGTATTTTTCCGTTCAATCAATTTGGGGTAGGTTGTTAAGTCATTATTAGAGGCGTTACTTGGAAGCAACGCCATGCTAGTTTCAAACCCAATGTTCCACCACGCTTGTCCAGCCGCGGGCAAATTCTTTGTTGCAAATAACACAATCACCTGTATGTGAAAGTACGAGTCCAGATTATTTAACAGCTCTCCGCATCAATTCGAGAAGTCACTATTGCAATGGAACCTGATTGATGAGGATATCCTTGCATTTGAAGGAAGCGAGAAAGACTTCGACTAACTTTTTAATTTTGTTGCGACTTTTCCTACTCCAATTTGCGTTGAAAAAGTAATTTTGCAGCCACTGCTACCAAGTTAGCAAATGAATTTTTGAACATAATAGTTGAGTCGGAAGGAACAATGACTTTTACTGAGCTCTACTCTAAACCGACCACAATGCGTGCAACCGTCATTGCCGAAACGAGCATTTACCTGCAAGTTATGATAATTCCACTTCGCCTTACAGACTTCCGTGAACAGGAGTAATTGAGGTAGCATTGTAAATTATACCTCGCCTGCTAATATCTTAATTAAATATTTGATCGACCTTGGCAATTACAATGATTCTCTGCTAAGAACAGCAAGGTCATTTGATTAGCTGAGCAGTGAAAAGTGATGACAAACCGCAACACATGCAATTTAGC
The DNA here is from genome assembly GCA_003687565.2 of Craspedacusta sowerbii. Lineage (NCBI taxonomy): Eukaryota > Metazoa > Cnidaria > Hydrozoa > Limnomedusae > Olindiidae > Craspedacusta > Craspedacusta sowerbii. The sequence goes on along the minus strand of QQSS02224087.1, from coordinate 3,937 downwards.
GGTAAGGAGAAAAACCTAAGATTTATCATAACCAGGCAAAGGTCACAGGCTTAGATGAAAAAATTGCTACATGCCACATTTAATGTCACTTACCAAATATGCCGTGATAAGTAAACAGTATTGCCCGACTCCGTTCATCGCGTCCTTTAAACAAGCACCAAATATAAGAAACCGCTAAGTAAAGCCATCAGCGAGATTATGGCAGTACCATTTCATGAAGATAAGTTAATAAACTGTTTCGAACAATGCACTAAAAAAGACCAATGCGCGGTTGTCAGCAAGATCAGAAGCTTACTCCTCATAGTTAGGCTAATATTATATTGCGGCTTAATCCTATAGGTCAGCATTTCAATTTTCATTCTATCATTTTTTCAATGCGTTCTTGAATGTAAGTATATCAGAATGTCAGGCATTTGTGTGTTCATTTATATGTGTAAGTGCACGTTTTTCAATCATTCTCTAGTTAGATTTCATTTCATTTATTAGTTCATTCGCCACCTCATAATAACAATAAGGAACAGGTAATTGCGGGAACGCGTTAAAAATACGAACAAAAAATAGGAGAATATTAAACCAGTTCAGATGTTCCAAACATAAACGCCATGGTTCTCTGAGAAAGCCGTAGGCCTTTCATGGAGCATTGGCTTCACAGTCTGTTAAGAGCGGACATAGCAGAGAAAACGGTGAATAGAGCATCGTAAGGTCGCTTGTAAAGTTTCATGGCTTAGAAATACTGGAACCTACAGCTGCTCTTTGATGCTTGCAAGTTGAAAGGGAGTACAGTTTAATTTAAAAACACAAACTACAAGTTGGCTAAGTCTGACTGTAAACCAAACCCAAACTTTAACCATAATGCTAATCCCTTCTAACCGTAACCCTAAGCCTTCCTGAACAAGCTCGAGCGATCCTCAAGCAATGGAAATTTTCCATAAAATAAAAAAAATTATTCGAAGCCAATTACTTTTACAGCGAAGAAAGTCTTACTCGAGGGTTAAATATAAGCGAATTTTAACTACTGTTAACTTGATAAGCTTTTCAAAAAGGTTCCTGTACACCATCATGTTAAAAGGACACATGGTATGTCTTCAGTATTGGCGAACGTTGAAAATCGCTCGTCAGAAAGTGCAAAGAATGATGCTTTGCATTTATTTGCCGAACCGCTCTAATATTGACATAACAACGCCTACAAACGCATGAGAATTGGATTTCATCATTCACAGTTCAGTCTACGAAAAAGGGTAGGTACGTTAAAATCCATAAAAGCATCTTCCATACCATCTTCGGCTTCCTCAAGTGACACACGAAGGGCTATGGTGATATCTTTTTAATGGTCTTTTTGTGTTTTTTTTTTGTTTGCACCACATGAGGTTTATGTTGATAGCAGGCGGTCGAATTAGTTCGTGCATGTGTTTCTTAATTTAATAATAGCATGACTTTCTTGTAGGAAGGGCAAACTTGTAAATAGAGAGGAGAAGTTGAACGAACAGAATGCGAACAGTACAGGAGGTCTGCTTTGTCTACAACGCAAAATACTGCTCTACTCACAACATGTGTGAAGGCCGAGAAACTACAACAAGAATGTCCTTACGCTGAAAATAAACATATAACCGAAGTAAGACGGACGTGACGAAGTTATACGGACGGAATGAATATTTCTTTCTAAGAAAATTAGATATCTGGGAGAAATATTTGATTACCATTTGTCATATCCGCCATTACGTTGATACAGGCACCTTAAGAGCTGTTTATTAAAGTCTTGCCCACTCCTCTAATACATTATGCTATCGAGGGATAAAGGTGGAAGGAATGGAAAAAAAATAGAATATGGAAAAATTAGAAATACAGGCTGCCAAATTATTTCTTTCTAGAATTATAAAGAACCTTCTTTTGAAGCATTTTCATGATTAGAAAAACCATGACTAGAAGATTTTTTCAAGCTTAATATGTTCATGGTAATGCACCAATGGCATAATAACGATCTGCCCAAAGAATTTCATAAATTCTTTCACTGTCAACGTTCAAACTTTGACACAAGGTCAAGCTTTCTCTACACACTGAACTCAAAGACAAATATGGATCGGGTAACATCAAAGGCTAGTGCGCAGGTATTTCGGCATGATTCTAATAAAAAATACTTCTCTATAATTTCTCAATTAAACATGCCTTCAATAATAAATTGACGATCCAGCTACTAGCTGGTTGTCCATAACTTTATATACTTTACTATCAATTTTCTCAGATTAATCATGTGAATTTCATTCAGTTATTTTATAGGTTATTGGAAAGCATTTCATTGACGAGTCGAATCTATTAGTATATTTTTCTATTAGCTCTTTTCGATCGGTAATCATTAAATGCAATTTCGTGGCATGCGAAAAGTTTGAACTTCCTCGTCGAACATGGTCCTTTTATTTTGGACAATGTTTGGGAAGCTATTAGATTTTGTGGTGTGTATTACAATCTTAATAATCATGCCCGAGGTTTAGAAGAAAAACAACTCGCTTAATTTTTAAGGAACTCAAAATTTACGATAAATATGGTCCAACTTCAAAAAATTTCTTTCATTCGCCACTACCTAAACTCTCTATGTATTTAATACTCGCATATACGACCAAATCGATGGCGTGGCCATGGGGTGTCCACTTGGACCAGTATTGGCAAATCTTTTCATGGGAGAACACGAAAGACAATGACAGCTCATTCGGCTTCTAAACTATGTTTCTATTGCACCTACATAGATGATTGGTTCTGTTTGTTTTGTATCAGTGAGTGATGTTGAGTATTTTTTAGTGCAGGCATTTCAGATGAACAGAACAGAACAGAACAGAACAGAACAGAACAGAACAAAACAGAACAGAACAGAATTTATTTATTTCCCAATAAATGGATCGCATCAAATAAAGACTCTTGAGATAAAATATGTATTATCTCATAACAACGCTCATCAATGTATTTATTGGAACAGGCTAGCCTAAAGTATTCTCCTGTCATCATAGTGAAGTATTTGCTGGTTGTTGCAAGAGAAACGCTTTCATTTCGCGTTCAAATTTATTCAGAGTCATGAGTTTCTTAGCTTCATTGCAGTTAGTGAGATTCCATAAGCAAGGTGCCCTTATGGCAATGCCTTGTTTTGTTTACTATGCAATTAGGATCTTTCCCTTTTACTATGCAATTAGGATCTTAACCAAAGCGCGAAAAGCGACTTCTATACCGATGTTCAGCACGCTGGAACATGGGAGCAAACGCCTGGGGAAGCATATTGTGTCGATGTCTCTAGAGCAGCGTTAGATTCTGAAAAGTGTTTAGTTCAAAAATAGTTAACAATCCGTGTTTAACCATAAGGGGCCTGGCATGCTCTGTTTTATCAGCAAATGAGATAATTCTGACGGCGCGCATTTGGAGCCGATGTATTTTGAGAAGCTTAGTCTTAAATGTACTTGCTAGGCTATATTTGCATACGAGATATACGGAAGAATAATTGCAAAATATAAGCATTTGGTAGCTGCATTATCCAGGTGCTTTCTGGAATTGCTTAAGATCCCAACATTCTTTGATATCCTAGTGGAAACCTCACTTATATGTTTCTTCCAGGTCAAATTTTCAAATTTTCATAGAGGACAACACGAAGAAATTTCTTAAAATATGTGCGATCGATACTTTTTCCAGCTAATTTAAGACATGGCAAGGATAACATAGGTTTAGAAAAAATCATTATTAATTATTTCCATTGCTCCGCTTGCATTGACCAAGTGCGTCCCCGGTCATGACATGACAAGTGTCAAAGATATTAGCATAGATAGTAGGCCCATTCAATTTTTAGTATTGACTCATCTTAGTATTGATCTTGACCTCCTACCTTAATAAATACATACATACATGCATACATACATACATACATACATACATACATACATACATACATACATACATACATACA
>QQSS02224076.1:0-10609 GCA_003687565.2 Craspedacusta sowerbii | reverse complement strand
ATTACGTACGAAGCCACCACGCATACACCACGCATGACTCACATATCGATACAGAAACTTCCTCTTAAAGTTCTTCCTCAAGGGAGTTTCCCACACCACACTCACGTCCTCAAATGTTGTTGTCATGTAAGATAAACTGATGCAAAAGCCACAGAGGTTCAGAAGCATGTGCTTCAAAATATAAGTAAGACATTGGATGTTCGGCACTTAGCCGTGTCTGCGATATTTTTTAGCCTTTACATTTTTGCGAGAGTTAAAGCAAGTGCGTGACAAGGGCCATTGAAGAGTATCTCACACACGTTCAATGTGTGTCGTGCTAGGAAAAAATTAATTCAGTTACAACCCGTTAAAAATACGATCTATTTAGCTTCCTCTCCAATACATAAACGGCCCGAGGTGCCGTGGTTTCTACGCGTGCCTCATGTTGCTGGCTTTAATCACCCTGAAATAACACGCGCCAAACCTCTACTCGATCTGAAACGCTGATTGGCTCTTTTTCAAACTTGCCGCAAGAAATCCGTTCAAAGTTGGATTCAGTTCAACTCCGTCCGGACAGAGCGGAACGGAAAAGATTCCAGTTGCTGATAAGGGTTTAAGTGGCAATCAATCACTGCCACCTATTGTTCCGTTCTGTCCCCGCAAAGTTTTCCAGATAAGGAAATCCACCTTAATTGTCCTACATTTTAATAAATGAGCAATGGATGCACAAGCGCATGTGCATAGCGCCGTATTTATATCTGAGCATACTCTTGTTTGGTCACGGCTTGACTGCATGGCTTTATGTTCTAACAAAGACCCTCCTCGTAGACTTGGGCAAGCTGAAGTTAATAGTATTTATGCATAGAAGAAGGCTATATTAAGTAATATTTGTATAACAGGAAGAACGTACTAGCAACACAAACAACAAAACCAGAAGGCACGACAACGATAAAAGCGGAGACGTGAAAGAAGAGTTAAGGATATATGTAAAAGATACGTTATTGTTGAAAGCCAGTTGTCTTCCCGTTTCAAACAGGACGCGCTACCTTGGGCGAAGTCTAAGTAAGTCATAGCACTGCACGATCTTAGTTTTTGGGCGCCTAGCTGCATCTAAGGTTGCGTGAAAAGGAAGTTTAGGTTACCTATTCCACTAGATAGGCTGCGCGAGTCTGTGTGTGTTAGAGAGAATAAGAGAGGGTAGATTATCGTCACAACATACTTAAACCAACGTACGCGGTACGTGATAAGGGCTGCTAGCTATAGAAATAGGCGAACTATTAGTAACAGCTAAGGCAGCGATCGAGTACTAATAGCGACGATGAAGAAGCCAAAGTCCGAATCGCAACCAGAAAGAACGGTCGTGGTAGCTACAACCAGCACAGTAGGTGACGCAATCACACATCCCGTTGTCGACACGTTAAGGCGGATTTCCATATCCAGAAAATTTCCATAACGGAACAATAAGTGAAGGTGATTGATTGGGCTTTTGGAGGGCCCTGTCCCACTAACTGGTCACACCTCCTCGTGATAAAGTCCGAGCAACAGTGATACTTAGGATGGATCTGTGCTATACTGTCGAGCTTTGCTCAGAAGGTACAACCATGGCAGGCAGAACTGATCGTGAAGTAGTACTGGCAAGCGTGACCCGGGGTTCCATGTAACGTCGCCTTGGTTTCCTGCGAGACCTCGGCTGAGATTGACGCGACCATAAAACAGTGTTGGCAGCGTGGCGACCTGCCGTCGAACAGCTGAAGAATCCCACACGAAGTTACGTTCAGGAAGGATAACCCTAGGGGCTAGCGCATTCGGCGGATCCGATGCGTCGTCTGATTCTGGCAGGGCGTCAATAAGTTAACGACCGGAAAACACTCCGAATCGCTACGGCGCACCCCAGTGCCACCGCGTTCCTTCTCGACTAACTCTCGGCACGCGGAACGTTTGCTCCCTTTCTCGATTGAAGCCCGGTCGTGTTGAACTGCTACGCAGCGAACTTAACAGTTTATCAGTTGACATCGTGGCTGGAACTGAGGCTCGTCCATGTGGGAACGGCGACAGGCAGACCTGTGACGCCACGGGCAAACACGCCTTTCATCTTTTCTACTCTGGCCAACAGAACCGTGTCTTTAATGGTGTCGGCTTTATCATAGCAACTTGCCTTAAAGCGGCTGTCACCAATTTTGATCCCGTTTCTGACTGACTGGCCGTGCTCCATCTGAATGCGCGTGTTCCTATGTTACTAATCGTCGCTAACGCGCCCACAGAGGTCTCTCCTAACGATGCCAAAGACGAGTTCCACGAGGCTCTTGAGCGGGTATACAGCTTGATTCCGAAGAGCCGAATGATTTTGTTGCTGGGCGGTTTTAACGCCGAAGTTGGCGCGAGTAGAATCGGATGGGGAAAGGAGCTCGGAAACTTCGGCCATGGCTCCAAGAACAACAATGGTCTAAGATTGCTGTCAATTGCTTCAGCTTATAGATTTGGTGCAGCTAATTCTTGGTTCCGTCACCACCACAAGACGACCTGGCGCTCGAAAGACATGCGGACTCACAAACAGCTGGACTACATACTGATCGATCGACGCTTTGGCTCTACTCTCAAGATGTCAAAGTGGTCCGCGGCGCTGATCTTGAGTCTGATCAAGATCTTGTCGTAGCGTAGCTGGCACTTATACTGAACATGCGCCAGCCTAGCATGCTGCAAAAAGCCGCTCGATGTCTCTGCCTTGAAGTTTTCTGAAACAAGAAATTTGTTTCAAGCTGACCTAAGCAATAGACTCAGTGCTACTGCTGCGGATGAAGACTTGGCAGCGTCGTGGAAACACATTCAAGACGCCATAGTGTCTACTGCCCACTCTGTCTGCCGCCCCAAGCAACGAAAAAGTAGACAACTGATTACGGATGAGACGCTCCATCTGGTCGATGAACGCAAGAAATGCCAGCATGCTGGTGATGAAAAGCGTCACAGTATCTCAGTCGTGAGTTTGGACGGCGGTTGAAGGCGGACGAGGAATCGTGGTGGAAAACCTTACCAATGAACTTGTGGCGGATCTTGGAACATCTATCAGTCATGATTACAGCTCATGCCCCTATTTTTGGTGCTGTTTACTTGCCACCTGTCTTCTGCCGTCGGGTGCTCTTTCTCTACCCCGTGGCTTATTATTAGATTTGGAATTTAATCATCTTGTTGTTCTGTGTTTATCACGTCGTTCATCGTTTATAGCTATACTTGAGGCATGTACTGTGATCGTATCGTCCTATTCGTGTTAAAGTAATATCTCACAGCGTGTGTTTTTATCTTTCCATATAAATATTCGTTTGGTATAAATAGTGTAGAAATTTTGAGTTCGAGTAGAATCAGCAAAGCAGAAAATATACGCACTTCTTGTCGGAAGCAAGTCTCATCTATCACACAACGCAAGAATCTCTACCTCGCCTCATTTTGATGCCGTGACCGAAAACATGAAATAAATGCCACTCAATGCACTTGAAAGCAAGTGGCGTTATCAGAAGAAGCTCGTACACAAGTTGTTAACGCAGATACAGGAACTGCCCCGCTAATAAGCCACCCGTAGCTACGGAGGCAGCTACAAAGGAACGAACTTTACTGGATACGTTGCGAGAAAAGCTTCAACTCGTAAGTACACTTGACAACAGCATACTTCCCAAACTGCCTGAGGAACGCATGGACGCGTTCTGTGAGGAGGCAGGAACACTGGCCGACGACATTAAATCAGCGACACATTTCATGATAAGGAGGGTAAGCCAGCCTGTTCTTTTAACTAATGCAGATACCGAAGCCAATATTTGTACTCAAGAACGCATCGCAATTACCGAGCCGACTGCAGGTACCGAAGCCACTATTTCTACTGAAACGATCGCAACTACAGAACCGACTACCAATACCGAAGCCAATATATTTACCGAAATCATCACAACTACAGAGTCGACTACTACTACCGAAGCGATCTCGACTGCCGAGGCGATTGCCGCCGAGACCATTACCACTACCGAGACCATGGCAAGCGAGGCGACAACAGGCACCGAAGAAAGCTATTGTTACCGAGTCGATGGAAACTACCAAGACGAGTACCATTACCGAGACTATCGCCCATACCGAAAACATTACAACTTACGAAACAGTCGCCACTACAGGGACAAGTACCATTACCGATGCCACCCCAACTTCCGAGACAACCGCCATTATGGAGACGAGTACCAATACCGAGGCCGTCACAACTTCCGAGGCAACAACAATTTACGACAACATGAATTACAGTCAATCAGAAACGAACATCGTTTACTTAGACGAGTGTGATGATGGAGATCGTCCGTCACAGACAGTGGAGAAGAATATTACTATTGGAGAATTTAGCAACTTACAGCTAGCTAGAGATGATGCGCTTGGGGCTCATCGGCAAGTGAGAGATGTCGAGAGAGTCGATGCAACACAACAATATATTCCTGTTACAGATGGTGCTTCAAGTTTCTTCAACAGTCGAAAACCAGCCACCGACATCACAATAGGACTCGATAGTGATCGAATGTGGGGTTTTCTTGGACTCGGATCGACGGCACGTGTGATTAAATGTCATCGTCAATGAACTCGAGTACGCCGACGACGTAGCCCTTTTCGCTGACGACGAACAATCATTGCAACGACTTCTTGATAGCGTGGACGCCGAGGCGAAAAAGCTGGGTCTGAATATTAATGCGTCGAAAACGAAAGTTATGTGCGTCGGCATCCTCAGCGCCACGATACGACCAAATAACGAAACGCTGGAAGTGGTCGATTCATTTGTCTGTCTCGGCTCTGTTATTCAGAACTCTCGGGTCGCAGCCTCCGATGACATCGCAGCACGTATCGCAAAAACATCATTGGCCTTGGGTAGATTGAGACAGCTTGTCTTCGACCGATCTTTTCTGCGTCGCTCTGTCCGGCAGAGTTGAGCCGAATCCAACTTTGAACGGATTTCTGGAGGCAAACTTTCGAAAGACGAGCCAATCAGCGTTTCGGTTTAGTAGATTATGGCTGTAGGTCAGCAATTACCGTCCGAGGAAAATTTTCCAAGCCTTTACGTACGCATCAGAAAATTTTCTGCGGATCAATTATCCATGTCCGTTGTTCCGTTCTGTGCGCGGAAAATTTTCTGGATATGGAAATCCAAATTAAGTCGTTCTCTTGCGTGGAAAATAATTGCTCCTTGCCTTCACGACGCGCGTCCAAAAAAGTTCCAGATGTGCAGGTTCGATCTTGGAAGCGAGAGGTATGTTGGAAGCGGAAGTAATTAGGTGGTTCCCACGAGATAGCGTGATGGATTAAGGTCGCAAAGGCATTAGCGCCTATTCTGCATGCTTACCGCAAAGGTATTCCGCAAGACCACATGAATAGCTGCGTTCGTGAAAAACTACACGCTTCAAACGTCAATATATGCCATATATGCAATATATGCCAATAGCTCTCCAATTAAGCACATCTGATTTTTTTTCCCAGTCAAGTTACTTCCGCGTTCCGGAAGCCATCCGCTTCAAAAGATTTGAGCCGCTAATCGGGGTCTAATTACTTTCGCTCCCAAGATGCCTCCCGCTTCCAGGATCGCACCTGCACAACCAATGACCCTGGCCGATGGTGATGATGTGTTCATAATAGTGTGGTTCTTTTCTTTCGGGCTGAATTATTATTCCAATCTCCAAAAATCAAATACTTCTCTTCAAGCACGTCAGTTCTGATTTAAACTTGAAAAAAAGCGCTTTCAACTTTCTTGTCAGGCTATAAAAGTAAAGTTGAACTAAAACTCTCAGTTACTGCGATATGAGACCTCGTGAATCTATCTTGAACGCAAATCGGTTATTGATTTGGGAAGTTAACAAAGGTGTCCACGTCAGACTTCGGTTAAGTTGTCGTTTGATGACGCTTGGCGTCTGATTTGAGGCCGAGCGAGTCAATGATGCACGTAAATCAGTTAGGGACTCCCATCGTTATTTTGTTTACTTGGAATCGCGTGATCTTGTGGTCGATGGTAAGAAAAAAAACTTCCGGGAGCTGTATTTAACAGCTGCAGCTATTATAGAAAGCAATTTTGCGTGTGCTTTAGTTGTGTGCTTGACTTTGCTTTCTGTTTCAGCTAATAAGTTGTGATTCTTAAGCTTGTATCAAGTCTTGTGTCAAGAATCTTTTATCTACTAGTTCATTTCGGTGTAGTATTAAGCTTGCAACGCTGTGCATGGCCGTGTTTAATTGAAAAAATTATTTGGTTGGATTTGCAATTTATAGGTCAATTTCTTGTATTGGCTAAACTTTGCATCGTGGGCTTTGAAATACGTGGTCTCGTCTGCTTAAGTTGATTCTTGATGTGTAAGGGGGATTTTTTGAATCTAGGACTTTAAGCCTAGTAAGTTATATTGTGTTTTTTGGAAACTGGTGTTTGTCTGATAATAATCATCCGTTTTGTTCGTTTTTGTGTCTAAGTAATTTGAAACCTGTATTGCGCGTGTTCCCATCCCCTTTTGTTTCTAGATTCCAGTAACAACGATTAGTTTTCCCCTTGTGATTGGTATTCAGTGTTCAAGTATTCAATAATCTTAACCTTGTATATTTAATTTCTAAGTTTCTGCATAAAGTAACATTCCATTGAAATTTCTCGAATTTCATTTTAGAAAAATGATATCTGGAGTACGCAAGTTATTGTCGTTTTTAGTACTTATTTTGTATGCAACATCAAGTCTTGTGTTATCCGCTGCTGATAGTCAAGGTGAACAGCGAAACGATGATCCTAGTTTACACCCTGGTCACCTTGAACCCCTGGGTTCAAAGCAATCTAGGACAGAAATTGAAACCTTAACTGAATTTCCTAGTCCTCTAGGTAATTGTTAATTAATATAATTGTGTGTTTTGGTTCAGATAATGTGACTATTGAAGGGCATAATTCAATTATCTTGGTCTAGACAAGAGTTTTTGTTATTGAATATTAGTTTACTTCTGAGTTTCTTTGTCTTAATCTCTCGCATTGCTCTTTGCCCTTGATATGTATCTATTGCTGTTTTATCACATGCCTTATTTTTTTAGAGTTCTTTGAAAAATATGTTGATGGAAGCCGGCCATTTCTCTTGAAGGGTGGTGCAAAAATGTCCAGGGCATTTACATTGTGGACAGATGAATACTTTCTGAGTCATCCAGAGTCGTCACAATACCCTGTAACAGTGGAGCCCCATCTCAAAGAAGTTCGTACTGCTCAGCCTATGCAAATGAGCTTCTCTGAATTCATTGAGCGTTACCATAAGGACCCAATCTACATGGTTAATGAACTGCCACCGCACTTAAGGTAGTCTTCAATTTATTTCTTCACATGTTTATAGTTTGCATGGTTCGCATGAGCAATATGGGTAAGCTTTTGGTACACTTGCTATTTTGTTTTAAAGAGTGCTTCATTCTTCTCGTGCCTTTTTGAGCTGTTGGTTGTTGTGTAATCTGTTCAATATCACCTAGTGCCTGTAAGATGTGCTCCGCAGAAGTCAGAATGGTCTTAACATTGCTCTTTACAACCTTGATGACATTGAACTTATAACCTGTGATGACAAGTAGTTATGGACCTTGCTAGGAATATGCTTAGACAAAATCAACCCATTGAACAACTTGTCCGTCTCCTGGTAAATAATATTTTGCTATCAATCAGTAAATGGATTTGCAGTGTCTGACTTCTTTTTAGGCTATGTTTAGTAGTGAAGGTAATTGTCTATTTAGGTGTAGACAGGATAGTTTGTTTATGATCAGCAGTTTTATATTAATTTGATTGTATTGGTGAAGACATCTTTCGTCTTTCAGGAAAGATGTACTCATGCCTTCTCCTCTGCGATGTAATGAGACACGTAGCTATATGTTGGATTGCGTATGTGTGATATCTTTTAATTTCTTGTGATATCTGTTCAGGAGTGCAGTTTATGGGTTCCATATAATTACATATTGCTTTAATTGGTTATTTTATGGTACTTTTTTTGTATGGAGTTAGTAGGGTAATGGTGAAATTTGTCATATTGAGTTATGTGTATCATTTCAGCTGACTTGGATGAGTGCAGGAGGTACCAAGTCAGTCTTGCATTATGATAGTCTGGACAACATAAACTGTTTGTTTCGAGGAAGAAAAGAGCTTCTGTTTATCGATTACAACAAGTTTGGTGATATGGTAAGGACTTGCTACGATTTCTGTTGGTAGTGCAATAAAAAATTTATGTAAATCTTTTCGAAGCTTATTCAACAGTGTGTTTCTTGACCATTTTTGGTAGTAAATCTTCCATTGGTTTAAATAGATTTGTAGATAATTTGTCCAATTTACTAAGAGCGTTCAGCCGGTTTGTGTTAGGAAAATAGATCGTACAGTATTCTTTTTTTGCAATGAAATGCTTTTGAGTGTGAATTTAAAATATTCCAAGCTTTGGATACTGTTTTACTGGATTCAAGCACTATCTTTAGCTGACTAGTTTCTTTCCTGAGTCAGACATGAGTAGGCTGTTCTTATTTTACGTTTAAGAGGTGTCTGCCATGTGATGTATGATTATTACTTATAGGTCTTTTTTTGGAGATGTTTTCGGTTCTTAAATTCATAACAGGTTGCTGCCATAGGTGTGATAAATTACAAAAAACACAAGAAGTGATGACGTTCTTAACAAAGAAGAAATTAGTTACGGAAGAAGGACAATGTGCATTTCTTGATTTTGTGATAAACTTCGTTTGAAAGAGGAGTAGTGTATCATGAATAGTGATAATGACGGCGGCATTATTTTTTTATACGACTTGTTTAGGTTCCGATCGACCGGCCTCGGGGAGCATATTCGAGCCTAGATGTGGACAGGTGAGTGATCTCGGTAATTCTGTAGCGAATTGGTGGTTCGATAATTGGTAAAATAAATTCTTGTTGTTTTGTTGTTATTGTTTTTTTTTTCATGTCAGAGCTGTGAAAGGCGTAGGAGCTGTTAGTAAGTGTCCAATAAAGGCCAGGTAGAGAATGTCAAAGTAAATTTTACCATGAGTCTCGTTGTCATGAGTGTTACGCTTGAAGGTATAGCTTTGCAGACGTTGGTAACATTCGTGCTGTACCAGTACAGTAGTCATGTTTGTAGCTAATGGTTAAGAAGGAGTTGGACCCTACTGGTCTGGGCAAAGGTAAGGTAGGATAGAGTTTGGTTAAGTTTGATCAAGGAACGGTAAATTAAGGTACGATACCGTGCCGTGGTAGCAGGCGATATGGTATGGTATGTTAATGTACGATGTCGTTTGGCAGGGTTTGATGGTATGGTAGTTACGATATTGCGTGGGAAGGTACTACATGACTTGGTAGGGTACGATATGATATGCTAGGCTACAACATCACATATTAGAGAATGACACCTTGTGGTAGTGTACAAGATGGTATGGTAGGTTACGATGTGGTTTAGTAGGGTACGATGTGCTATGGTAGGGTGCGATGTGGTTTAGTAGGGTACGATATGCTATGGTAGGGTGAGATGTGGTTTAGTAGGGTACGATATGCTATGGTAGGGTGCGATGTGGTTTAGTAGGGTACGATATGCTATGGTAGGGTTTTAAGATGGAACGCATCGCATCTAGCATCTCATCAACATCTCTTTCACGCATAAACTTGGACTTGCATTGCACGAGTTTATCTTGGCTGTGTTTTTTCCTTTTCTGTTAAAGGTTTTTTTATTTTTTGTTCATAAATAGATTTTTGTTTCATATTTCATTTTTTTTTAAATATTTTAAATTCTTATTCATCTCGATGAGATTTCTTTACGACCTCACGACGTCATCAACTAATGCATTTTCGCGTTTGAGCAGAAAAATGTGTGCTGATGCAGAAACGATACTTGCTAGTAATGTGAAATCGGTCTGTAATTGGTTTGTTCTTGTAGACTTGTAGATAAATCAGACATGTTTAAGTCCGTGTTACATCATCGAAGCAGTCGTTTCTCGTCGCAGGGTTAACTTCACTCGCTATCCAAGGATGCGCCATGTTGAATATGTGCACTGCCAGATGGAGGAGGGTGACTGCCTCTTCATCCCTTATCGATGGTAAGAGCTTGATCATTTTGACATCATCAGTTGATAACGGTCTTTTCTTGCAGATCGCTTGATGCAGTGTCTCGTTATACTTATTATTACTTGGTGGCTATGGAAAATTGGCATTGGACTTGATTACTTTAGTGCTATCGGTAAGGGAAGGGGTTAAAATCTCGCTCTTTCTCTTCTCTCTCTCTCTCTCTCTCTCTCTCTCTCTCTCTCTTTCTCTCTCTCTTTCTCTCTGTCTCTCAAGCGCCATTTTGTAGATGACATCAATGGCCTGCTTTTTAGTTCAGAACTTCAAACTTATCCGTAAATCGCTTGATAGAGAACTTCCAAATCTCATCGACAGCGACTGTAGAAATCGACTTACTTGTCTAATATTAATAGATAATTATTAATATCAAAAGATTATATTTATAGATTATTAGTAGATTCGTCCTAAGCCAACGCGTTTGAGAAATCTCCAAAAAGCCAACAACAGAAGTGGTCTTTCTTTCGAAACTGCGACATTATGCGTCGATAAGCACGGTTGCCAGTCTATATATATATATATATATATATATATATATATATATATATA
>QQSS02224065.1:0-10610 GCA_003687565.2 Craspedacusta sowerbii | reverse complement strand
TATATATATAACATGACCTTAAACAATAGAACGTGACCACTGGATAGCAATCTATAGTTGCGCTAGTTGCTTTTTGAAGTTTACGGAAACAAGAAAGCACACAGGCGGTATCAAAAGATCTTGAATGACCCAAGAATAGCCAGGCAAGAGAGCTAAACTTACGATTTTGCAGCATTAAAGTCCATTAGCATTGGCAAAAAGCAACCTCCACGTATGCCATCTATAATGATTATATGATGATATCCTATAATTGTCGATAACCCAAGGACGCATTCCAGAAGAACCGTGACTCGGCTTTGATTATGACGCCTTGCTTGTGTTGCCCCTGCTTTTGAAGCTAGCCGGCGAAATGTTGCATCTCATTCTTCGGACATCCAAAATGATCTTGCTTGTCTTGGTTTTTCTTCTTTAATTTAATACTGTTTCACTCTCTCCGTTTGGAATGTCTTAACTTTTGATTCCTCAATTCTGATTTTCACTCTACTGCTACGTAGATAGCCTTGCTTGCTGTTTGACTACACTTCTTGTATTTCAGTCTTTATTTTTTGTATTCAATTTTTGAATTCAGCCCTGAGTACTTTCAAAGATTGGCGGCCCTTATCAGTTTCGGAAGTATGTTGCATTCTTTGACTTAGCACTTGAAGTTTGCTGGCAAGTATCCGTAGTCAAGCTCAGATTAATCTCCTACAATAAGGAAATGTCATTGCTAGGCATATTCAGGCCTCTTAAATCAACCATTTTTGAGAAAGCATGGCAATGGTCTTAAGAACTAGATGTGAGGAACGTTGAAAGTGCTGGACATTGCATTTTTTTCACTTGCCAGTTGTAATTGCATTTGAAGAAAATGATATTACTTGTAGTCTTTCCTTCGTTGTCATTCAAAAATATGTATAATGAGGCAAGTTCAGGTTTTTAAACTGTTGAAAAGGGCTTCTCAGGTTGAAAGGTGCAAAGGCAGATTGTTTCTTTGCTTGTTATGGTATCTAAGGCGCAGCTTGTTTAATTAGCACCAAAAGGTAGGAAGTCATTGTCAAAGCAGCTCTCAAGTTCATGCATGAAAATTGTACAAAGGAGTTTTTATTTATGTTTCAAAACCAGTTCCCAAAGTGGAATCAATCTCATAACATGCAATTCACACTTATCCAGTAATAAATACTGGCAAATTGAGTTTTCAGTTATAATTCGTGGGTTGTTGACTTCCGTCCTCACTTCCTATATCATCCCGGAAATTTTGTGGAATGACTTGTCTGGATTAGTTTTAGAATCGTTTGCTAAAGCATAGTTAAGATAGTGATTCTAATAAAAATGAAGGATAATGAGGATAGCTCAGGATAATCTTCAAGATAGGGATTTTGTAAGGATAAACTTTGAGGCAACGTCTGAGAGTTATTCCCTGTTTCCTTTGTGAGATCACCTTTTCTGTAGCTTAAACTGCAGCTTCCACTGAATAATAAAATATATTTTTTATTTGATTTTGTTATGATTTGTTGAGAAAAAAGCCAAGTTTCTGTTTAATATGGGTGCTTTTTTTCCTGTTGAAACAATGGCTGTGTGCGATGGTCTTCTAAACTGTTTATATAATCGTTGGCCTGATAATTCAAAGTTAGTTTCTTTCAGGACAGCTTCTAGAAAGCGCCCACAAAAACTATGCTTTTTTTATATCATTTGCTAGATAAAGCTATGGAGCAGAAATGGTAATATGTTTCATTAAGTTTTAAATGCAGTTTAGTTATAGTAGTTGGCTATTCCAGTGTTGTTTATAGGATGTCAATGAACATGTTTATGGAGCTTTTCTTAACCATAGCGGCTTGGCATATCCGTTCATGCTGCCTTCCTACTGATGGCTAGTGTCGCTTGAAAGGCTGTACACAAAGTTTTAATGTGCTGATTACCTTGACTATACTAATCAGGTAGGAGTCTGTTTGCATGTTTCCTTTTTTGTAGCTTTTGGCTGTTGATATTAAAAAAGTATTAGCAGCTGTAACAATTCACATTCTTGTCACGGAGTTACAAGGTAAAATAAAAGTTAATATCTTAGAAGAACAAGGAACTAATAGCATTTTAGCTGTGGCGTAGCCAGAAAGACAAGTGTGCTTATTCAAAAATACCCAGTTCCAAAGACGAAGTCTTGCCAATTGGCCATAGCCGTTGTTTTTATATTTCTGTTGAAATTTTTTTGTTTGCTATGCATTTAATATTGTATATAAGATCTATTAGATCTAAGAATCGAAGATTTTTGTAAGCCATTACTGTCAGTTATGGAACCACTTTTCTACCAATATCACGATATCAATCACAATGCAGTGGGTATTCCAAGGATATTTCATTTATTATTTGACACAGCACACTCCACACGGTGGTAAATTGAGACAAGTTACCTATCGGCTTAGCTGCTTCTTACTGACGTTTCAGTGAGAAAATAATCTGTAAACTAGAGAGTCAGGATATATTGGAGTTTCACTATTAACAAAAGCTGGACAGCCTTTGAAAATGCTTTGACTGGATACTGGAATTTCTTCTACCAGATTCTAGTCTTCAATGAACATTATGAAAACATTTTAAGAGCTAAAACTTTCTATATAAGCAGACAACACAAAAATTGTGGTGAGAATATGCAACCATGGTTCTTTGCAAAAGGCAGTATAGTTAGAGCGACTTGTGTTCAACTTGCGCTGACTTAGTTACTTAAATGCGTCATATATATAATAGAGCATCAATATTATCAAATTATAAGCTGTATTTCACTATCAAATTGTTGATCGCGTATGATGCCTTCTCTATCTGGTGCTCACACAGAGTAATATAACTGGACATCTATTGACAGGATAAGTTCAGACTAGCTATAATTTGAGCTCTTGATGTAATCACTGTGTATGTTTTAATCATCTGGTGGGCCACACAACTTTGATAAACTAATTTGTTGATTTTGTGATTACTAGATAAGATAAATTACTTGACTTCAACGGAAGCACATTCGTTCCTTGCTTATGACTTGCCTGTGACATCGCGCCCGGCCGGGAAAAATCGCATTCGGTCAACATTTCGAGCTGCTTTCGTAGCTTTTTAAAGTCTTAGTTTTCTAATGAAAAACGTAAAAGCGGTGAAGCTCCTTGTCTTCATTGAAACGTAGCTCAGGACAGCTTGGCAATGAGTCCACATGCGTCGAGTAAAAAGATAGATTGCTGGTGGCTTGGTAGTGCGGTCTTCCAAGATCGACGGTCTAACATCAGGTTGAAGTAAACTGTCCACTCTGGATAAATCCTGTTTTTGCCCGTTATTTTATTTATTTATTATTTTTTTTTTTTTTGAAAGGGAATGCCTTTGCTCGATATTGAGTTCCTTCTCATCAAATACCCCATACTGCCCAGCGCCGTTGCCGTCGAGGACGTAACCTTCATATCGTGAGAGTGCCTTCATCTCTTCCTTTAACTGAACTGCCATTGTATTAATGCCGCTCTTGCTGAATCTTTCAAAGCGTTCTGTAGTCGGACCACGAGCTTGGAGGCTGTTTGTTGGGTCCATTTGTCAAACGATGCTGCGAATTCATTGTCCATTTTTCTTTCCACTGGCCACGGCACCAGAAAATGTGACGAGAAATGTCACCACGGTTCGTTGCGGGAATCAGCGTCGATGAAACTCCTACAACTTGCGTTCAACTTGTTCTTGCTTAGTTATTCAATGCTTCTGTGCGTACGCAAGCCTTAACCCATCGAATTATAAGCTGCAATATTGTTGATACATTAAGCATCTCAGAGCAGCTATCACAGGAATTTCCTTAACAGGAGCTATACTTTAAGTTCCTGATATAATTGTTGATGGTGCGATTACTAGATAAGATGGATCACTTGAGTACGGCGTCAGCATATTTTTTTCCTTGTTCATGACCTGCCAGGCGTGAAATTAAGCGTTAAAGTAAAGAACCGACTACTAAATAATTATTTTTGAAATCCTTGCAATCGAATTCGAAATGTCGACACATATGCTTTGATTGGCACTTGCACTTTGGGTTTATGAGTAGCTAGAAGAGTACTAGAATCTTCGCAACCAGAACTTTTGAATATCAGTATTTTGCTGAATTTAGTTATTGTAACGTAGTGGATAGGGGGTTTGGCTCAGAATCTGGTGGTTGTGGGTTCAAGCCCTGAACGTGGCAACTCGTTGTGTAATCGAATCAGCCGTCTCGACGTGGTTGTCGAATGAGATCAGTATGATGCTGGGAATTTAAGTATTGTGTTCTGCAATGCGCTGGCCCCGTGGTCTGGACTGATTTAAAAGTCACGCTGCTGGCTCGTCGTCTGACGCGCTCGGCGTTGTAATGTGGCGATTTTTCTTTCCTTCGTGGAATCTATTTGAAATGGCTGATTGCAGGCTCGCGACATTTCATGTTCGTCCAGCTTCGCTTGGGAGTTTTTAGCTGATGATCCATTGCATCCTCTGGCTGTTGATTCCTCTACAACGGTCGGATTGGTTGAGCTTGTGAGTCTGGGCGTGAGTTCCAGGTGGCATTTGATTTGAACCGCGTCTGTGAATTCGTCGCTCCTGCTCGCACCACCTTTACAGTTCTTCCTTAAAGCATTATTCGAAAGCTTGTTCAATAAAAAGGGAAGCAATACGGCTGTTAAAACATTTCTGGCCTTACAACGCTTTTTACGATTATTCTTTGCCTCGAGTAACGCACGTTCGATTGTCTAAATTTCGCTTCCGAATTTTTTGCTCGGCTTTTTACCCACGTTAAGCTAGGCTGTAGTGCTTAGAGGCAGCATTTGATGATCTGCAATTCCTATTGTTGCTTAGGGTGCGAGTGAGAAATTTGAATCGACCCCAAGGTTAATATACCTAGTTCGAGTATCTCCTATCCTATTCGAACCGAATCGTTGTTTTGTTTTTTTGCGAAAGTTGAGACCTTGAATCGTTCTTGCTAGGGCTTGTTTATCTTTGAATGACGTTTGGGGCTTGGCTTATTTCTATGGTACGGAACGGTCGCCTGTATTCTCAGAGGAAGTGCAATCAATCGATCTGCTTTGACGACACTGGAAATATCAAGCCAGAGGAGATTAACTGCGCCCGAGTTCGAATTGCGCCAAGAATCACTTTGTTCATAATTGATAAGTGCTTCAAGGGGACATTCGGGAAGCGTGTTGGTTGCTATGCCAACCACGAGATGTTTTATTGATGTTGAGGTCCGCTCCCATATGCGGGATTGTGTAAATGATTTTTTTGGGTGACTTGGCTTCTGGATGAAATGGCTAATCATAGGCTTGCGTCGTTTCATGTTCGTCCACCTTGGATTGTGAGGTTCTAGTTGTTGACTCCTCTACATCGGTCGGGTGTTTCTGAACTGTATTTGAATCTTTGCGTCAGCTACGGGCAAGATTTTTCTAAAGTATCTGCACTGAGTGTTAACAAAGGAGTGAATACTTGTGCTGATTATGGGATGTGGAAGTTCTAAAAGTGTTGCAACGTTTGACGCCCCTCCTAGGAAGAAGCGGGCGGTCGAGGGCGCCTCAAGCCAGTTGTCGTTGCGATCGCATCATCGAGAACGTGCCCCTCTCGTCGAGGTCCAATTCCAAGAGCCACCGACCGAGCCTGAAGACGAATACCCGCACAAGAAGCAAAGCAAAGTCGCGACACCTCTTCCTAGCTACCAGCAGGTCTCGAACTCCACTGCATCTCTAAGCAGGAGCGACAGCCAAAGTGCTAAGGCAAGAGCCGTAGACGCCGGTCCCGTGGTCACCAAGTTCACTCGCTCAAAGAGTCGGTCCGGATTTGAATTTATCGAAGCCGATCGGTTCAGCGCCAGTTTGACATACGAGCAAGCTGCCCAATCCAAGCCGGAGACTATTGAAGAGATGTGGGCTATCGTGAAAGGAACGTCGGACCAGAAGGCACTCAATGTTGAGCCGTTGAAGAACAGGAAAGGTTGGAGGACGATTCGGATATTCGTGTCCTCGACGTTCAAGGACTTCCATAGCGAAAGGGAAGTTCTAGTGAAGGAGGTGAGTGGATATGTATGATAGTGCCGTCTGTTATTGAGTGTGACCTCTTTTTGACGTATGGAATCCTGTGCATCTTTGTAGCTTTGATGTTTTGAGGTTGGATGTACTTGACCAGTAAAGTTAGGTAGTTCGTGAATCAGGGCATCACGTTAATCTTTGGTGTGTCTAGCAGGCGTTTCATGAAATACGCAATCACGTGCTACAGTTGCCTTCGCTTCATAAATTGTGGCCATGACTGTCTTTGGTTGGCTTTCGGCTACTAAATAATTTCGTCGTGGTTGCATTAAGGCACTGCCTGTCGCAACTCTATAGATATGCATAGCTAGTGTTATGAATGAGTAAATGTGTACGTTTTATGAGTATGTATAGTAAGTTTTTTTCATTTCTGGATCAGGTGTTTCCCGATCTTCGGCTGTGGTGTGAGCAAAGAAAGTTGAGGCTTGTGGAATGTGATCTCAGATGGGTAGGTCGATTAGTTTCCCACTTGTTAACTTTTTTGAAATCGTGTCGATGTTTCTAGTTGTTTTATTTTCTTCTGCTGGTGAATGCCTAGAATCCGCTTGTTGGAGCTTCTCCGAGCGGTACTTTGTATACTCCAAGTTGTTGTTGTTGATGTGTCTGGATCTTTTCCTGGCCTGTGTGTGACGTGTTCAATGTCGCCAGCTTGTTGTTTTCTTCGTCGACTTTTGTCAGTTATAACTGTCAAGCGTGATAGTTAAAACGTGTCCAGTGGCTATCTTTGCATTAGTATTCATCTAGAGTTTTGCAGTTGTATTGCTGGATGTACTTTGCTTGGGATGGCTCCTTAATGTTGTAGCAATTTTCCTTGTTCAGGGAGTTCCGAAAGATTCCACCACGGAAGAAACTATAAGGATATGTCTTAGCGAACTGGACCGATGTTACGAGGACAACACTGCACCATTTTTCCTAAATTTATGCGGGTATCTGTGTTCCACCCATCTTTTTACAATGCTTGCTTCTTGGCATACGTGCTGGTACATTTGTTGGATGGCCTTTACGATTAAACACCTGTTAATAAGAATCAGACACGTCACATTGCAATAATGTCGTAGCAAATAAATCTTCAGTATGAAAAGGGATATCTCTCTCTATCTATTTCACTCTCTCTTTATCTCTCTATCTCTCGCTCTCTCTCTCTCGCTCTCCCCCTGTCTCTCTCGCGCTCTTTCGCTCTCAATCTCTTTCAATCTCGCTCTGTCTCTCTCTCGCTCCATCGTCGTCATCGATGACTAAACAGACGGCACTGTTGATTCATCAACCACTAATAAGTCGACCGTTACTTCATCGTACCGTTGAATCATCAACCAGAAGCGAGTTGACCGCTGCTAGCTACCTCGCTAGTTGCACCATCGCCGTCATCCACGACGAAATCCAGGGACTGTGATTCATCAACCACTAACGAGTGGACCACTACTTATCTGTTCCGCAAACAAAGACCTTTTGTGGGGGCCACCTTCCGTCCTGGGCGCCTAGCAGACAATTCTTGGAATGGAATATGAATTTAATATTAACGCTGTAGCTGTATTCAGTTTCTACTGCGTAGAATGTTTCTCATTTCTGTTCACACTTGCATACCGAGCATGCGAGGCTAGCCTCAGAGACCATCATCCAAGCGTGAACCGCGCATTAGCTAAAAATTGCTACGTTCGTGGTGCTTGATTATCTGGGCACCGTCTCTAGGTATTGGACACCACGCTGAAGCCTTGTTGTGTGCTTCTGGCGGCGCGAGAGTCATCTGGCGCCCAGCCCACCACCAATACTCGCAATGATCTCAAGGCAAAGCTGAATGGTAATCAGTAATCATTGCTATGCCGAGGAAATGCCACGAGTGAGTTGTAAGTGAATGAAGGAATGAATCACCGAGTGAATGAATGAGTGGATGAGTTAGTCTAAGAATCTATGGGTGAGTGAGTGAGTGCGTGAGTGAGTGAGTGAGGGAGTGAGTGAGGTTTTTTAAGTCTTCATATCTTACAGAATCCTTAACTGTGTGTCCGCTTGCATTGTCCAAACGCTGTTTGATGTTTTCAGTAGACCTTAGTTGGCATGCTAGCACCACTTTCATTCATTCACTCATTCACACGTTCGTTCATTCATTCGTAGCCAATGTACGCCATCTCTATTCCTCTAACGTTTGGTCAATGTGTTTTCCATGTTTTTCATGTTCAATATTATAATATTATATTGAAATTTGCATGATTGCTTATTGCAAATAGAATACCTGCAAGGGAGCTGTGCCGAACATGCGTTGCGAATCGGCCCCTAACCCCTACCCCTAGCAACCGTGTTAGTGCCTAGGCTCCTGGCAGGCGCGGCCGTTTATATGGCGCCGTGGAGCAGAGCACAGGGAGAGAGAACGACATACAGAGAGAGTGAGCAAATCGCAGGGATCAAGAGAACAGCGATACGAAGAGGAGTCTATATTGGATAAAGGCCTTATGATATTTGATCTAGAGCTTCGTCACGACCCCTCACCTAAGTTCACGTTGCAACACAAGCAAATCAAGTGCTCATCTTTTAGCGAATTCCCCATTAAAGTCAGATTCGTACACACAAACTCACACATGCACCAAATAAGAAATTTTCTAGCTCATAGGAACAGATTACGAAAGTGTTTCAGTTTGTCCTGAAAATTCAAGTGTATTTTCGATCGAAACTTTTCTGCTCATCCTAAATATTCCGTCGGAGATTCGATTGCGTTAGGAAAGCACAGATCCAGAAGCCAGAAGACTTCACGGTGTCAGAGTGTCAATAAATAAATAAATAAATAAATAAATAAATAAATAAATAAATAACTAAATAAATAAATAAATAAATAAATAAATAAATAAATAAATAGGAAATCAAAAACGGATTTTGAAGGGACTCTGCTTCTACAACGCCTAAATGATTTTTTGTATACAATGCGGCAAAAAAACTAGAATGTTGAATCAGTTTGAATTAATCAATTGAGGAAATTTCCATCTATCACTCCTTCGTAGGTAATATATGACGTGCTTAACTATATGAAATATTGTATATCTTAATGAAAATGATCATTAGCCAGATCCTTTGTCTGCAAATTAGACATGGAACAATTGTGAACCATAGAGCAAACAAACAAACAAAAAAACGAACAAAAAAATAAGAATAAATAAATACATTTTAAAAAAATTCGCAAATCTAGTGATTTTTTAAAAATGTGTAATTTGCGTTTATGGAGAAAATAACATTGTTGTCGTTGTTGTTGTTGTAGTAGTAGTAGTAGTAGTAGTTGTTGTTGTTGTTTTTGTTGTTGTTGTTGTTGTTAATCAAAATGAATCATTTTAGATAGAGCAACCCAAACGGTTTGTTTCAAATTGTTAGACCGAAAATCCAGGGCTTGGGAGAGGGGTCTCTTCAATTCCGTTTAGCATTGCTATAAAGAGCCCTCCTTCCCGTCTATATTGCCTTTATGTATGGTCACGCATTTTTCTAGTTGATAGAGAAAATAAATTTTTGAATCTTGAATCTTGAATCTTTCAAACCTAGGTTGACGTCAAGAACCTTGTTATCGGTGATGTCAATAGTATTATTTACCGGAGTAAGTTTCCTTAATTAGAAAACCTCTGTCGCAGAAGAAGAGCGAGGCCAGACAAAGCAACCTTGAAACTTTCGTGCTGAGTCAATGAGGATCTTTTAACCGACTTTCGCCAGTGTCTCGTGTTAGATATCTTCCATTTGTTAAACCCCTGTGCGTTTTGTCAGTCAATCTCTGCCCTGCCAGAGACACAACAATAGACAGAAATAGCTGGCAAAGCTCCTGGCAAAAGAGCCAGCAAGCCTCATCGGCTTTGAATTTGCCTCCTTCGTGACGATTTGACAACTTCGTCCGTTCCTGAAGAATGGAGGACATATAAAGCGAGAAGGTTTCTTTGAATAGAGATGCATATGAAAGGCCTTCCTCCATTTGTTGGGTGTCAAAAGGGCGCCACCAGCGGCTCGTTTCCGCTAGGTCTGATCTCATACATGTTCGGTAGCAAAACCGTCACAAGCCATCCTGCGAGCCTGCGCGTGTTTTCAACACGATCTCGTACTGCTTAGCATCTGCAACAATGTTGCTTTGTCCTTACCCACTTTTGATACCTATTTTGGCAAGTGTGACTTTGCTAGTTCCTCACAAATCAAGTGAAAAGGAGGCGCCGCTTTTCTTGCAAAGTTCAACAAGTTTTTCTGCATCTATGAGATAAGGCCGACTGATTTGATAGTGACGTTTCGGTTTTTAAAGAACTCATTTGTAAGTAAAACGATGGAAACTTCACCGGTACCAAAACCTAACTTAACGTTCCAAAATTGGAACCGAAAATAAGAGTCTTTGTGATGGTTGCGAGCCCCGCTTTTAAGTCACAACCTCATTATAAGCAGATATATGTTACTGTTATGTTTCAAGTTTGATGAGGAAACGTTTTATGGTGTTGGATGAAACGAAACTTCGATATCTTGGTCTAGTTAGCTTTTTATATTTGCGAGCTTTGTTACTTTTTGTTACTACCGAGAAATGTACTACTACTACTACTACTACTACTACTACTACTACTACTACTACTACTACTACTACTACTATTACTACTACTACTA
>QQSS02224053.1:0-22347 GCA_003687565.2 Craspedacusta sowerbii | reverse complement strand
ATGTATGTATGTATGTATGTATGTATGTATGTATGTATGTATGTATGTATGT
Organism: Craspedacusta sowerbii; assembly: GCA_003687565.2. Classification (NCBI taxonomy): domain Eukaryota; kingdom Metazoa; phylum Cnidaria; class Hydrozoa; order Limnomedusae; family Olindiidae; genus Craspedacusta; species Craspedacusta sowerbii. The sequence continues at coordinate 22,295 of QQSS02224053.1, read as the reverse complement.
ATGTATGTATGTATGTATGTATGTGCGTACGTATGTATGCATGCATTCATGCATGCATACGTATGTGTTACTTGTTTTTTTTGTGTGTGCTCATTCCATTAGTTATGCGTTTGTATGAACCTATACGTGCGGCGATGCAGGTAGTTGGATACGTTGGTTCACTTGTTTGCATTTGCGTTTATGCTTGTGATAATAAGAAATTATTCACAAAAGAAGTTTTTAGCAACTGTAAGTGAACGCACTTGTAGGTGATGATGGCGCACGTGCTCCTGCTTTTTCATATCTAGATCAACTATATAATAGTCTGCTATATAGGATAGTGCCGGTTTGCTAAGCAGGATTTGACCTCTTTCTCGTCGAAAGCATTGTTTACGCTAAGCCGTAAAAAGCCTTTAGGATTATTTAAGCAAGTCGCGTCGCTAAGTATATCCTTCCTGCTACTGCGCATGCGTGTCGCCAGGCCCCATTTGCAGTCGAACGTGGTGAAATTTTCGGGCCGCAGATTTTCGGATTTACAGAAATAGCTTCCAGAGCACCAGGGGTAAATATCGCAGCGTTGCTTGCTATTACGAGAAAGTGGTATGACGTAACGGCATTGGCCTGGAGATGTGTCTGGCGTACTGTGGTTTTCAGAACGGAGAAACGAATGCCAGATTGTCGTGATAGTTCCAAGGAGGATGTAAGAATGTTTATACATGTCTGTCATATGTCGATATTTATATATATCGTATAAATATGTAATATGTTTAACATTATTTATTTAATAAAAGTAAATCTAAAAATCTAAAATGTAATATTAATATTAGATGTCATATTACTATTATGATGTAGCAAATATATAATGTAGGTAAATGTATATATACATCTGAATGTATATGTGACTATATTTGTTTGTTTGTTTGCGTGTATGTGCGTGCGAGTGTGTGTGTGTGTGTGTGTGTGTGTGTGTGTGTGTGTGTGTGTGTGTGTGTGTGTGTATCTACTCCAGTCGTATTTCGCAGATTCCACGCAGACTCGATACCACAATTTGCACAACCGCGTTTGCGGAACAGCAGTTGGCGATTTGGTCGGGTATTATCTGTATATCGTATCGCAGTAGCAGCGTATATATGCAGATTGTGGCCGACCTGGGATTCACCATCATGTTGGTTGTCCTTCGTCGCTCACGGTTCTGTACAAATTCAGGGTGGTCCCTTTGGATCACAATTGCTATTGACTATGGTGGTTTCTAAGGTTTTCTGAGTATGCCTGTTGTGCAGATGTGTATAAACTCATGATCCATAGTGACTCGTGGTTTGTTAGCCATGAGTAAATTTAATAACTAATTTTGTTTGACATATCCACGTGTATGCATGACCTAACGCTAAGGGTGTTGAAAATTCCCTCCAGTACGAATTTGCGTTCATCGTAATGCATGACCATGGAAACAGTTTTAAAACAGTTGCAGCTTGCGTTCTCGTTGAATAAAAGCAGAGAGAAAAAAAAATAATGGAGTATGCCTAAGGTCGTACAGAAGATAAACGCTTGAGCGACCTATCCTGTGGTTATCTGTGATGATATTTAATATTAACTCCTGAGTTTCGCAGTTGAGCTCGTTGTTGTTTTTTTTTTTGTTTGTTTGTTTGTTGTTGTTGTTTTTTTCGCAATTGATTCCAGGGTGGTCCACTTAAGGTTTCTCACGTAGGGTAGCGTCGAAGTATAAGACTTTGGTTCAGAAATGTTCTAGACTTGGTTCTTGAGCGAAATCGGATCGTAGCGCTCAATTCTCCTAAAGACAAAGAAAATTTTTTCAAGGCCAATTAGCGCCTCGCAAATGGAGGAATTCCTCGCCATCTAGCCATCTTTCGCGTCCGCTTATAATCTGATGTTCCGATTCTGAGAAGAAAATTTCCACCTCAGGGAAGGCTGCACCCGTTTCGAAACAAGGATCAGTATCTCAGTAGACCGAACCGGGCGTAGAAACCAGGTCTAATAAATAAATCAAGGCCTGTGGTGTATTTTCTAGATGTCGGTTTATGCGCGCGCACATCACCTGTTCGAACCTGCTCCACGTATTAAACATTCAACATAAATGTAAACATTCTTCGTGGGCACTGCACTGCACAGCACAACACAACAGGTTTTGGTGAGAAACCAAAATTCAACGTGCGTTTTATTTTGGCTCAAAAGTTATTTGCATCGCGTTTTTTTGGTTCGTTCAACGTTTGATTAACTGATTGGTATCCTCTTGCACATACATTTGCATAATTACTGGTGCAGTTAGCCTTCTTATTTTAAGCCGTGCGATTTTTATATTTTCTGTTAAGGCAATGTATGCTAACGTACGTATTTCTTATTGCGAGATGCAATTGTTGTTGTTGCTGTTGTTATTGTTGTTGTTGTTGTTGTTGTTGTTATTGATTAGTTTGGGAGTGGCTCTGCGCTTGACTGTAGGTAGTTTGTATCACTGTGGTGTCTCGTAGCGAAGGCGGTCTTTAGTCATGCATGAGCCATTGAAGTTACGTGTGCCTATAGGCATGCATACAATCCTGCGTTGCTCGGACTAACTTCTGAACGTCACGAACTTACGATCGTGAATCTCGCGGTATAACATAAAGTCTGTAAGCTGTTTGTCACATCCGACTTCACTTCACGAGTTAGACAGGCACGCTTAGTGACGGTTTTCCTCAAGGAAAATATGTCTTTTCACTGCATCGTATTCGTGAGTGTTGCTTTGAATAGTCGAAGAAAGAAACTTGCGAATATATTCAAAAGGATTATGCTTATTTCTAGACCTCTTAGTCTTTAGATATTAAGTCGGCGTCGATTAAGAATCTGATTCTCGTCTCGTGAAAGATCGAGCCATGCTGACGTCAGCAACTGTCGTCTCGGCCCCTCCATGCAGACGCGACTCTCTGATGGAGGGAATCCCCTACCGCTTCTCGTGCCAGTCCCCTTGTCTGTGCGTGGATGGCTACATGTTCGTCTGCCAGTACGATGGCGAGACATGCACGCCCGTATTCGGGATCAAACTGGAGGATTTGCTAAAAGCTGTCCAGGATGAGCAAGACGCCTTGAGAAAGAACGCGAGCGAGGTAAGTTCCGAGCTTCGATCGGTTGCAGGTATAAATCCTAATCCGGATTTGATAAATTAGCTTTAAGGACTTGTGCAGATAGAACTTTTTTGGGTTCTTATTTCGTCTGGTAACATTCTGTTGCCTGGTAACATCTAGTATATGCTTATACGTTCACACCGACGTAAAGTAGGGAGTTGTAGAGAAGTAGATCGTTGCGGGTAGACACGAAGAAAGCCAGTGTCTTGAATTTATTCTTGTTGTAGTTATTGGACCATACGCACTTTGCACGCACATTCATGCAAAAGCTTTCACATAATTAAGTACAAGTAAAGAATGTATGCTTCAAGTACTTGCACACCGACGTAAATAAAGCTCCGTGCTTGCGCAAACCCATTGGCATTAACAGTTTCCATTTAGTCCTTGCCTTTGGCAGCCTGGCCACCCTAACCATGCAGGACTTAAAATTTTTATGGATCTGTGAAGTTCTGCCCACAAGTTTGCTTCACACATATTAGTATATTTATACAGTTCAGTAAACTCCCCCCCCCCTCCCGCTCCTTCTGAAAAATAATCATTGCATTGCGATTAAATGTCCTCTATAATATATATATATATATATATATATATATATATATATATATATATACCAATATACATCAACGTAGCAGATTCGATCACGACCATGAAACAGCAAAGAAAATATATTTCATTTAAGCGATTTCGTTATTGTCGGAACACATATGGCTGCTGGTGCGTATCCTAGGGTGAGCTGCCTGTAAGCAGGTCTTACCAGCCAGATCATGGGAGGTGGGGAATCCCCTATGCCCGTAGCTGCCACTGTTGAAGGGGTGCACTTCAAGGCGCGCCCTATGTAGCCGCACGAAAGGAAATCTCTACGTTTTGACTTCTAATCCGGTGGGATTAATGAGTTGAAGAGTTCTATCCGCAATAAGCGAGTGCCATCTTGTAGTAAGAAGAAGCCAGCATTTTCAAAACGGCGACAATCCTCGACTATGCCCCACCGTTCGTGGGTGTGCCTGCCTGAGCAAGCAACGTACTTCCCAGCGACTTATCAATCCTCTGCAACTAGACCCTCAACCGTTGCGGACCGCATAGCATTGATTGCAGCTCAGTTCACGCATGTGTAAATTTTTTTGTACGTATACATTTTGTATGTGTGTGTATGTGTCTGAGTGGATCTGTGTGTGTGTGTGAGAGAGAGAGAGAGAGAGAGAGAGAGAGAGAGTAATGTGTATGTATTTATCTAGCGCAAGTAAGATAACGCACTCTCGAGTAATGCACTGCCTTAGAAAGTCTTAGAAAATACTTACATAAGTTACGCACTAAGTCATCAGTATTACGAATGGCAACGCGTTGACCTAAGTCTTATCAACCAGATCATGGGAGGATCTTGAGAAGCCCCCTATGTCGCTCGATGCAGGGATTGGCTTAGAGACGATCTTGTAAGAGTGGCCTTCTGCCGCAGGTTTTCGATAAATCCCATCTAATCATTCAGTTCCGTGGCATGAGAAGGAATCAACCGAACCGTTGACTCTCCAAAATTGCGTTCTGGTGATCTCAGACTCCATCTACACAAGCACACGACCAGGGGATTCCGAAGGGGACGCTCGAGTGGTCTGCTGTGTGTTTCTTGTGTGGATTGTATTTGTGGGTATTGTTCGGGTGTAGCCATTTGTAATGGGGGATCAGCGACAGAGAGAGTGAGAGAGAGAGGGAGAGTGAGCGGGATTTTAGAGGAGAGTGAAGAAAGGAGAGCTTGATATTGTATTTTGAAGTGTCTTGATACTTGCGCTGGTGTTAGTAAGGACGTGTCGGTCGCATTATAACACATTTGTTATATATGTTATATGTTGTCGCGAAGTAGATCCGTTCGAGAGAGAAGGCCAGTAGTTTTGACTGTAGATCTTGTCTTTGTACACTGTTTTTACGCATTTTCAACCCAAATTTATACCATTTTGCTACATTATTCAATTACGGGTTATACAAAGTATTGATCGTAAAAAGTAATAAGTAGGAGAACGCCCAAAACCCACACATACTTAAATAACAAACTGGATAAAGAAAATCATCGTGAACTGTAATAAGCTTGTCACACCTAAAAGGGATAAGTACCACGTGACGCGCGACGGTCGACACAAACTTGGTAACCGACTACTATTTATACCAATACAGACACGCCCATACCATAAGTACAAGATTAGCGACATATGTTATAATGTTGCCTTCCTCCTAATGCAAACGTAGCTTCCACAGCTTTGAAAACGTCACGAGGCAATGCCATGAAAACAAAAGCCAACAACTGTAACTATTGGCGTGGCCAAACGCACCGAATACCGGCCAGTCATATTCATATCACACGAGCACATATGTTCGGAATCAGCCGAGTTATTGAATTGGCTAGTTCCTCAATTATGCATAAATTCACCAGTTCCTCCCAAATATGGGGCCTCATCAGTGACAACTTCGTCGATAAAGCCAATAAATAGATCAATTCATCTCTTCTTGTAATATAGTTCGCTAGCGAGATCTACACACAAATTGACGTAATCTCAAGTAAGAATTATAATGGAGTTACGAAAGCAATGGGAGTCACTCAATAAGAGACCTTATTGGTAACCCTGATGAAATGACTGGAGGGGGATGTGTAAGTAGTGTGTATGTATGGTAGGCTTGTTAATCCTGATGAAATGAGGGGATGGTATGTGTATATTGTGCGTGCTTGATATAGGTGATACGTGTAGTCGATTAAAAGAATTTCAGGACTATAAAACACACTGTTGATGGCATCCTGGCAACTATTATTATGGTGTATTTATATGTTTATGGTGTTTTCAAGTGTTTGTGATGTTTTAAGTGGTGTAGCTGTTACGATACCGTGACGATCTTTCTTTCATGCAGGTGACGGAGATGTTTACAAGTCGTGCAACTACGCCGACAAGATCTGACTTCGATCTGTCTTACTATTCTCCCAGCGGCTCTGCACATTCTCCCAGGTCTGCAAATTCTCGCCCAAAGAGCCACTCTTTCGTCGCGTTTCGCCGCAGTGCAAGCCTGTCGAAATCCAGACGAAGAGTCTCTTCTGACCAGGAAGATTTTCTTGGAATATCGTACGAGAATCTTGAGCATCCTTTAAGGAGCTCCTTTCTCGTGCCCATAGTAAATAATAACCTCGCCTCCAGTGCGAATGCCGATCTCGGTAACGCTTTCAGTGCGTCGCGCCAACCCACGGCAGGACCGTTACTCAGGATCGGCAATGCTTCGAAACACGAAGAATACGAGTCGAAACACGAGGACTACGAGAAAATCATCAGCTGGGTAGAAAAACACAGCGATTACGTGAACGCCGAAACTGTTGCAAACACAGATGATCTTGCCTTACTTATTCAAGCATTGCTCAAGGCAAGCGATGCCGTATTATTATCGATTAAAATCAACAGTGATACAGAAATGATAGTTACTTATCAAGTTATGCAAAAGTTTAAGCACGACTATATGGTTGTTAAAATTAATGAAGGTTATGCCATGCTGATGAAAGCTTTCTGAGCAGAAAGCAGACTTGTTTGCTGCGATGTGGCTACTATGTAGCTGATGTAAATAGAGATCATGTTTCTTGTTTTCAAAGAGCTTATTCCCAGTTGCTAGGATCGGTGTGCCAAGCGATCTTTCTTCGTTTAATTTTTCTTAGTGCAAAGTTAAGCGCATTAATACAAACACGCATATATATGAAACATGATACGCACTGAAACATAAATATCTAAGAGTTATTTTGAATATCATAACACTTGCAAATTATGCAAGATGGAGTTTGATCACAGCGGAAACGCGATCGGAATGGCCTTGTTATTTCCGCGTGCTGTTGTGTAAGCTGGTGGAAAAATAGAAAGATTGCCATCTTAATCTTGATGATTAGCAATAATGGAATTCCGACATGGGCGCAGTTGGGAATCCCTTAGTTAGGATGATGACATAAGTCTGACATCTGAAACCACTGGAGGGTTTCGTTCCACAATGTAACGGCTGAAACTATGTCGAAGATAAACGAAAACGCTCGAGTTGGGAAGGTCTATTAAAAGAGAAATATTCCCCGCAGAAAAAAACCAGCGGAACACGAACGTTGTTCTATCTCAGACCATACAGAGGTGCGAAGGTAAATACTGTCATTTGAAATGGGTCGTTCCTGCCCACTAGGGTGGCCCGTATTCGGCATAAAATTTTTTTTTAATTTTTTGTGTGTCTGACCCCATCAAATGGTTCCTTTTGATGAAAAATCAATGTGCACGAATTTTGAATGACTTCTTATGACATTAACTGGTGGCTCACATACGTCAAAGTTAGGAAGAATAGCCATAGTACGTATGAAAGGCTCGCTCACGGCGTATCATATGTTTGCTTACTTTCAAAAACAAAACAGCGCCATTTACCCCTCTATTATTCACCAAGTTCGTTCAAATTAAATGAGAAGATTTTACTCGTAAGTTACAAACACTAATACAAAAGTTTAAAGCTCCAGGTGCATAATCATATCTTGGAGGTCTTGGAGGTCTTCAAAAAAGTTGCTTTCTTAGCATCAGGATATGCTTTACGATGTTGCGTTATAATTTGTAATCCAAACTGCAGCTGATCTTCACTGCGAAATCTATGGCTTGGAGAGGCTCTTGTTATTAATGCAACGCCACGTTCTGCATGATCGTTAGTTGTTGCTAACTAGTCTACAAATGAACAAGCATCTTTAAAGTCATCAATGGCATGTCATGTTGTTGGGTCTTCTTCTAGAAATGTAGATGGAGCCCCAAGATGGAGAAGAGGTCTCTGCTTCTCTTTGAAAAAAAAAACAGGTTAAGTCTTCTGTTGAACTATGGCCATATCCACTACTGCCCTTTTTAGCGGCTCACACTCCTTCTTTCTCTAAGGAAGCTTGGACCATCACCCTCTTGGTTGCCAAATCCATATCGCTGTCAAAAAGGCTCAAGCACCAGATCCTCTGACAGATACCACAGCTGTCCTGCGATCTTGCACGAGGTAACTGTACTGATGCTTCTTTGGGGGTAGGCATGCAGTTGCTGAAGGAGTAGCAGGTCATTTCTGGCTGCTTTTGAAGCAATTGGGACCTGGTACCAAAATTTTAAGTAAACTTTTGCGATAAAAATATTAAGATCTCTCAATCCTGTCAATTCTCTTGCAGTTAGCAGAAACTGCGACCAAAAAAAACATGCTTTGATGCTATAAATGGCTTTTGCCATCCACCCAGCATGGTACTGAGGCCCAGGAGATTGGAATTCTATGTTTTGTGTTAGTGCACCCAAGAAAACCATCATAAGGTTTAGCAGCTCTCGATAGTCATGGCGGGGCTGATAATCCAAAGCTGCTACCCACAAAATGCATGTATTTCATCCCGGACATTAGCAAGCGCAGACTCTGCAACATCATCAGAGGAAGCATTTTCACATTTTGTTTTATCAACAGGTGGCCACTGCTGTTGAAACCTCTGGAATAGTACAATTTTTGGTGCTTTGCTGGTCCCCAAGCATTCACCAAGTGCAGCAGCCTATACTAGCTCTAGGATATGGTGCCTGCAAAGTGTAGAATTTTCTTATCAAGAAGCTGCTCAAGAATAGTGCAGGCTCCTGAGGATCGACCGGTGTTTGAACTTGTTGCTTCAAAGCACATAGCACGAACCAAATGTTCAACCTCCTATTCTCGGATTGTATCATTAACAGCCTGTGCTTGGACCTGCCCAGTTGCAGCATTAATCTTTGGAATAGCCAAAAGTTGTTCATCTCCCATAGTCGTAACAATAATTGGCAATCTATCCACCTTGTTGAAATCAATGAAATGACCCTGGTCAAGGCTAAGCGGATATGTTCTTTAAGAAGGTTGTGTCTATAAAGAAAATGCGCCAGAACTTTTTTTCCTGATTTTCAAAAATGCTTGAGATCGTGTGTTGGGCTTAGCCAGATTAATCTAAAGAAAAAAAAAGTTAATTCAATAATTTCTGCTGATTTAAGGCTCGTGAAAATAAATTTGCAAATTACTAGCCCATTAATTCTCAAGCAAAGCCAAACATGAACTCTCAAATTAAAAAGTTTGTAATAGTTAGTGACTCAAGTTTAATTTAAGAAGTGCATGGCATCATAATTGTTTCATTAATAAAAACTTGAAACTGGTCCTATGCAGTTCAAACAATCTCTTTAAAGAAAAATTGGATAAATCACACACGTTCTGTTCATTTAAAGATAAACAGCCACATTAAACTCCCTATTCCATACCGCAACATTTTGAGTCTTTGATCAAGATTGCGGGCCTGGAATGTTTTCATCGTTGCTATGACGAATGCGGATAATTGCGAACGGCGCAGTCTTGATTGGATACACAAAACAACGAACGATTGTCCTGGGGCTTTGACATCCCGCAACTGCGTGTTGCCAAATGGCGGCCAAAGACTGTCGAGGTTTAAGAATCCTTGAACAATGAACTCCATTGAGCCACCTCTAAATACCGTTATAGTGGGCTCAAATTTGAACCAAATTTTTTTTTTGTTATTTGGAACAACATGAGAGGGTCAGACAAGCAATATTCGAAAGTTCAAAAATAAGGGCCACCCTACTGCCCACGTGTTCTGGACTTGGTCGCGTCTCGCATATACCTCGTGCGTAGTAAGGGCGACAAAGGAAGTTGATAATTGTCTACACTCCAGACCAATGTCAGTAGTCAAGCCGCTTATTTTATTTTTGGCGAGAACTACCGTCTGCTCCTTTGCGTCACTACCTTAGCGAGTCAGGAAAATCTATTTTTCGCTGATAGACAGTTGACCACAGGTGGCGAAGCTCGCACTTTCCACTTACCCGTTAGCTGCTTTGTACGTAAAACTCGGTTTGTTGGTCGGCATTGGAGTAGTAAGATATCTGCCATATCGTCAGCTAGGTTTGCACCCAAGTGGTCGCAGTGAACATCTGAACATCTGTTCTTTCCCCCACGGATTTGACTCAGGAGCCGACATTATTTACATTTCGTGGCTCGTGTTTACTCATAGCTCCGCTCTTCTTTAGCGCAGGTTTTATCATCTATTATCCGCTAAATTTGAATTCTCACCTTAAGAATTGTTTAATTTACTGGCGATTTTTTTTGCTTTCTTTTAAGTAGGAAAGCTTGACTGTTGACGATAATTTTCCATAGAGGTACCATGTTGTGATGTTTGGTTTAACCGAGATGTCAAACGATTTTCTTATCAACAATTGTTCTATCCCCACAGGACACCAACCCCGTTATTCACGAATTCTACGCGAATGCGCATTTTATTCTCGAAGCACTCGCACGGGCAGCGGGTAATTTTACTTTTATATTTTACCTTACCCTTAATGCACGAAGACCTCTTTGTTGAGCTGTCGGGCAACCGGGAAACCCAAAAGAAAGGAAAATCGACCACCAGAAAACAAGAAAAGGCAAAAATTTTATTTCCCCAAAAATCGTGCAAAGGAATCTGCATAAAGAGAACAAAATTAAAACAAACCGCACAATGGGAAGGAGGGTTTCTCTTTAGCAACGCTAATCGAAGTTGAAGAGTCCCTTAATACTTCTCTAACGAAGTATTTCTATGCTACCTTTATCCACATAAAAAAGCGTGTGATAAACAGAATCGTTACGATAGCTTTTGCCATAGGTTCAGCAATCTCTGATCTACAATCGTACGACATTGTTCAACAATACAACATAGTTCTACAATGTCTGATCTGCTTTCGGCCGATCTCCAAACTTACATTCTTGGTTCTGGAAGCATCTAGAACCTTTATTTTGATCCTCCTGCCTCGTGAAACTTCTGGCGCGTTTTGCTTCTTAAGAAGAGTCCACTGCGATTCATTTTTGCTACTCATCAAATCATGAACCAAACATCATGCTATGACCTTATCTCATAAACTTATCTCGTGAACTTATCTCTCAGCACATGCGCGTTCACACAGTAAGCATGTATAGTCATAGTTGCTTAACCGCTATGAATTTACTTTTTCTAGACTTTTTCTAGTCTAGAGTTGAAGACCCACCCCTTTAATACTTCTGAAGAGAAGCATGCAAAATCAAATTATAAAAGCAATTGCAAATCAACATCGTTCAACAGCTTCTGTCACAGTTTGACAAGATATTAATATGTAATTGTCTCTTCATCGGGCAGAAATAAGTTTGAACATGCAGCTGTACATAATCTTGACGTAGTACTTCGAAGTAAGGAGAGCAAATACTTGTCGTTTGTATAATGCTTTACTGGTACCAAGGCTAATCTCTTCGTCCTGGGCACATTGAGCTTTTTACGTCCATCAGTTCTTGTACTTCTAGAATGTGATCGCACAGAGAGATTTCAGAGACATTGGCAGGTCACCATTTTTCCAGTCGTACATGAACAGACATCTATTTATTTCTATTTCTCAAGCTTTTTAATTTAGCAAATATGTTTGATGTCGGAGCATGATAGTCAGAAGCAGTGATTATTCTAATCGTCTATTTTTGTATACATGTATTCCTTGTATGATCGTTTTACTAGAAAAACCCCTTATGTTTTACTAGCAAAATCTATATGTCAGGTGGCATTGAAATAGGCTGCAGTAACGACTCTTAAGGGTATTAAACGATACATAAGGGCGTACCATTGATAATATTGCAGCTATTCTGGTCAGTTTCTGGTCAGAGAGTTCTGGTGACATGTGGCTTTCAAGTCAAGGATTCTTCAATCAAGACCCCTAGGTACTTTACTAGGTAAGACGAAAAAAAATTTGTGCCTCCAAGGACATTTGTGAGCCGGAAGTCAGCTTTTCTGCTAGGTGGCTTGAAGAGGACAAGGTCAGTCTTTTTGGCATTCAATGTAAGCCGATTTGCACATAGCCAGCCAAAAAGACTGTCTAGGTCCTTAGTTAAGGACTTATGCATCAACTTTAACGACGAGCCACATAGAAGGACATGGATGTCATCTGCGAAGTGGTGAGTTGTCACGTTAGATAGACTATGCCGTAGGTCGTTCCGTGTATATTAGGAATAGCAATGGTCCCAGCAGAAGACCTCGTCGAACCCCATACTTTACGTCGTCGAACTCCGAGTCAGCGGAATCGATCGTCACGAACTGCGTACGGTCGGTTAAAAATGAAGCGAACCACTTAGTTGCATGAGCTCGAATACCATAGTGTTCAAGTTTTTTAAGAATATGTTATGATCGACCGTATCGAATGCCTTCTGCAAACAAAGGAATACTCCGCAAGCAAACTTATTATTATCTAAATTAGACTTAATTAACTCAACAAGACTAACAAGTGCGTGACTTGTAAAATGCTTTTTACGGAAACCGAATTGTAACTCATATACTAGATTGTACTCTTGTACTCTTGCCTAGATTCTCTACGCAAGAGTACAAGCGATCCTGCATTACTTTTTCAAATATTTTACTTATGTTAGAGACGAGTGCAATAGGTCGGTAATTGGAATTCGAGAGATTCTTGTAATTTGATTTATAAACGGGGATGACCTTCGCTAACTTTTAGCATGTTTGAAAGCAAGCTTGCACAAATGACTTGTTGATAATAGAGGACAAAGGCCGTGCGATCACATTTTTAGCTGTTTTTTGCAGTCGCGTCGGTGTACTATTTGGTCCTGACGCTTTAGACATTAGAAGATTGTCAATGATCTTGGATATTTTCAGCAGCAGTCGTGTCGGCAATGTACCTGCTGTGACTGACATTGGACGTTGATTAAGAATTATAGTCTTGCTTTGTAACTTTGATATTGCTATCAAGCGACTTGGCAGCAGAAGAGAAGTATTCGTTAAATGCGGTAGCGATGTCTTTAGGTCTGGAGGAACTGCATCCTTTTGATGTTACTGTGCTGGGTGTAACACACATTTAGCTTAGAGATTTTTATAATTAGTTTTATAGATATCTTTTTTTTTTAGATATTATTCACGGAGGTATAATATTTTATTTTTCGAAAGAGGAACACAATTAGGATACGATACCTTTTATAAAGTAGGAAATTTTTCTCTTTTAGGTCTTAGCTTTCAGGAATCTTCTGCAGGTGCAATCCCTTTTATTGATGAACGCCAACAAGCCCCGGGTAATCCAAGGCTTCTATTGCAACTTAACATCTTTACTAGTAAGGCGACGTACAGGAGCCATTGTTCGTAAAATTGTTGTCAATAAGTGAGTGGGAGCGTAAAATCACAAAAGAAAGTTGCAGAATCAGTGGTTGGAGGAAATTAAAAATCATCGCGTCATAAAAATAGCATGTTTCGATATTATTGTCATAATTTAAAAGCTCAATATTGAAATCTCGCATTAGATTAACAAATTTATTCTCCTTGTTAAGCATGCTTAAGTTTTTTAACATAAAAGAGCCATGAAATCTAGTACACGCATATCAGGATGTTTGTATATACATCCGCAAATGATATTTTTCCTATTCTTTTGTCCGATTTCGATAAATACTGCTTGAGCGTCATTCTCAGATTGAAAGCATAGATCATATCGTATTTTGATAGACTTGGAGAAGGAATTATGAATATAAATACCAACACCTCCGGCTTTCGTTTGCGTTTTCGTGTCAACAAAGGTGTAGTTTGACACGTCAACGGAACTTGTTACTCCTTTAAGTTCTGTTAGGCGCGTTTTAGAAATAGCAATTACTGGAAACTTATATTTTACTAATGAGAGCAACGTTGTCAATTCATCTCGATGCTTAATTATAGATGCTACGTTTAGGTGTAAGAAGCCCAGTGAAGTTTCTTGTTCGATGCGCAACTTTTTATGCTGACCGATAATATCTAGAACTATTTCTGCAATTTGATAGCTCGTCAAAGCTGACATTCTGTCCCGGTATATTGTCTTACAAAGGTTTTACACTGAAGGATGGTGTAAGTTCCATGTTAAGGTTGTTTATTTTATAGTTAGATTTCGATATTAGGTCTATGAAAGCATTGCTTGTACATGCCGCTAATGGAAGTTCTTTTGCAAGACAGGATGGTCACTTCCATTTCTTGCCTGTGGCGTATTCACTGGCTAGAATATTAAAACAATTAAGATGCATGTATCGACAGCAATCATAACAAGTTATTGCTTTTACGTGATTAGGACCGACAACATGAAATGACCGCAAGACTTAAACTTGTCCTTACTTTTACAAGTCATGGTTAGCAATAAGCAGAAGCTATGGCGATTAATGGAATGATTACTAGAACAACAAGAAAATCGCAAAACAGCGTCAGTGGAGCCGAATTCTGGGAGAATACTATAGCACAATAAATTCATTTGGTTGTACATGCTATGGAATGCAAGATAGCAATCGAGACCAATCATAGAAGTTTAAGATCTCTAGCCCCATGGGTTTGGAACGCACTCCAGGAGCATATGACGTCAAGTGGCAATGAAGGTCTTTTCTGGCTAAACATAAATATTTGGGATGGCTCCAAATGTTCTTGCAATGTTTGCAATAAACGTTCTTGATTTTGGAAGACTTTTTAACGGGATTTGTTTTTAATATGGGTACGTATTGCAAAGTATTAAAGTTTGAACGCATTAAAAAGTTTTCTTGGTTCAGTTAGCTCTTCATTTTGTGAGGTAGATTATCTTTTACATCTTGATACGTTAATTTTATTACCGAGCATCAATAAATGAGAACTCAAAATCGAAATTGAAAAAACAACACGAAGCGATGGCTTGAATTTTTATAGCCACTGTTACGAGGTTCCAAGGAACATGGGTTTCGGAATAAAAGTTAAGGCTGGAGTGTTGCTGGTATTTCACTAATAATTGGAACTCCAAAAGGCTGGTTGCACCTCGGAGATTCTTTTATGTTCTCCTATAAAAGTGGAAAGTTGCAAAAATGGCGGCGAGGAATTTATTCTTCTCTGTCAAATTCTCCGTGATTTTCTGTCTGAAGATTGTTTGCGACAACAGCCAAGCTAGAGTTATGCATACCAAACACAATGTGATGGTTAAGTATGTAAGTATATATCTAGCAATATAGACCGGAATTTCGGGGTAGTCACGGGCTTATGGGGTAGGAACAGATCTCCATTTTAACTCGTAAGGTGTGGCTGACCATATTTCAGCCATTGAATTGCCTCTTATCAGTGGATTCGAATCTTAATTAAATGCAGGATGTTGTTATAAGAAATATCCAAGAACTTATCTAGCGATGCCTGCAGATTAGAGAGGAGAAGATAAATCAATCATCTCATTTTCTTTTTTTTTCTTGGCACGTGTAGCGTTTTCCAGACTTCAGGGTTTTACCTGGGGCAAATCGCTCCACCAAAAACAAGTGCATTCACTGGGTAGCTCACTAGCCCCCGCAAATGCGATGCCTTCCCAATACCGCAAAGGCAACGAAACATGAACTGTAGGTGTCACCTGGTAGAATCCTTCTCGTCGAATTCTCTTTACCACGAACTGACATGAACAAAGAGACAGCCTTCAGATCGCCTACCAGTTCTTTTGCGCAGTGGTTCGTGCTGCTCGCACTCGATCTCTCCCTCTATCGACAAACGTGACACCATATATACAAATTTCTACATGTAATTATATAACCTTTTAAATAATATCCTTTCTCAAAGTTCCTTTACGTATTACTTTCTGGCCAGGGACACTCGAGGCGCTGTGACGCTCATGCGTGGGTTCTTTGTAGTATGCACTACCGACTATCGTCAATGCCGCCGGATGGTTTGTATTGCTTGTACCGACGTCCGCATAACCAATGACGTCGGTGTCGCCTGGTTTTCGGTGGCGTTGCGCTTGCTTTTGACCACCCACATAGGCCGCACGTGAAAACACCCGAATGCCCGATGTAAACATCCGGTAGAAGACAGCTGAGTCACAGCAGGCATGCAGCTTACCCCCAGTAGAGCCACCGCGGTGGGCTAGAAATCTAACTAACTGATCAAACTAACTAACTAACTAAAGCTGCTATTTCTCTACAGCAAGTATTTGTGCCAAGAGATTGCCCAATTAGGAATTTTACATCGCCATTTCTAGACTCTCTGTCGTTGCCAAGCGACTTTCACAAATAACGTCAGCGTTTATTTGCCTCCATGACAAGGTACTACAATTGATCCTCTGCGTGAGGCTAGCAATGAGAGAGTACAACAATAATGACTTGATTATAACGAGGAAACATTATTTTAATGAGAATGTTTGTTTATTATCATACGAATTAAGTGTACAGAATGAGGCAATAGGATCTTCAACAATAAGTAGTGAACGTCCATGAGAGCTGAAAAGTTTCATTAGCCACACCTTAAATTATCGAACCAATAGTAACTCAGCATCAAATTTCGGTGCTTCTGACCTCAAAATTTTCGGCCGAGGGCTCACAATAGGGAAGAAGTATTTGCCTTGCGGCATGGTTCAACCAAAGCAATTTTTAAAGCAAGCTGGTACGAAGACTTTTTAACAATGCCATTAGAAAAAGCGATTGCTTTGGCAATAAACTTGCCTAGAAGCTATTATAATTATCTTGTTACTTCTGCTTCCGTTTCAAGCAAGTATGAAGAGCATATTAATTGCAATATTCTGGTGCAACAATTTCACTTGAAAAAGAGAAATTTAACTTGATAAATGCCGCAATTGCGAATTTAAATGCAATCTCTATGAAAGTTTTACAACAAAACTATGCTTGGTACGAATATTTAAAGAAGGGAAAGTTCTTGATTGCTAACTGATCGTGTTGAGTCGATTGAGGAAGTGAAGATGAGATCTGTAGACCTGCTTTCGCTTGTCATCCTACAAAGTGCCATCTGTAAGTCATGAATGTTCTAAAGTAGCTTATGCCTTGTACGAAACCAAGACTTCTCAACTTGGTTTAATTATTTAACGGTTTGTTGTTGACACGTAGGAGTCTATTTGAAACATTTCCATAAGATCTTCTCCTATTGAGGCGGCAAGGCCAAACCCGCAGAGAAGCTGGAAGTCTTAAGAAAGTACAGAGGGAAAAGTATAGGTACTAATATATATGTATATATATATAATCTATACTATCCATATCTATTTAATATATATCATGTTTATATCAATTAGGCTTCCGCCACTCATGCTTCTTGATCAGTATTCTGTTATTTCTGACTTTCAATCAAATCTTTCTTTACCATGTACAGGCATGCCATGTTACATTTTAAATATGCATGGCAGAGCTTGCCAACACAATCTTAAGGATTCCTCATTTGCTGCAATAGCATTTTTAAATTCATGCCTAATTAAAATAAAATAACTTATGAAACTTTTTTCCATTTAAAATTTATTTAGGACGAATTCGAAATAAGTTTACATAGACTTAAATTAACTACTTTTATGCGTAGGAGTAGGAGAAAAGAAATAATTATGAAGAAGATTTTGGCGAAAAAAAAATCAGCTGCATTCAAATCTTTAGTAATCTCAAAGTATCTAGAAAAAGCAAAAAATATATCTCCATATTTTGATGATTTTTTAATGGAGATCCTTACAGCATAAACGTTGCAAAGAATAAATTAATAATGATAAGTGCAGAAATAAATCAGCATAAGTGAGGACAAAATCATCATGCAAGTAAGACTATACTAATAGCCGGGTTAGTAAATTAGGGAATCTAACAAATTATTTTACGACAGAACTATTTAGTGCGTAACGAACAGATAAACAGGTTAGCAGTCGAATACCAACTTCTAAAAACCAATTAATAAAGCCTGCTAATTTAACAACGGCATGCAGGGAAAAAATTATAAGATTTATTACGAAGACGCACAGTTTACTTTTAAAAAACGATTAACACGAGGATTGCAAGGCAAACAAAAAGGAACAGCTAATTTGAGGACCATTGCTAATTCTTGAAATCCTTTCTGTTTTAGACTGCGCGGCCAATCCAACTAGATTGAGCTTTCAATATGGTGCGTATGATATATTCATTCTACCTAGAAGATGCATTACATATAGGCTAAGTGAAACAAAATCTTGCAGTTGACGTGTCATAGCTTGCGTCTTCAAGCGCTTCACTATTGTCTATTATATATATAATAGAGGCGCAAAACAATGGTCGAATACCTATGGTAGTTGTCTTTCCATATTTATTCTATTTTAAAGGTTTGAAAGAACGCGCTGGTTTTTTCGATGATATTAGTAACTCGCAAAGACCAAGAGTCCAGGCAAATGCGTTCAATGCACAGACCAGACCTGGCCAGGCAACAGAAACACACAGCTGCGACGTAATCACAAGTGTTCCCAAGGAATTGACTTTTATTACACAGTTAGTAGGCCAGCTTGTTGTTGTTGTTGTTTTTTTGTTGTTGTTGTTGGTGGTGGTGTTGTTGCTGTTGTTTTTTTGTTGTTATTGTTTTTGCTGTTGTTGTTTTGTCGAAAGTTGTTGTTGTTATTGTTGTTTTGTTGTTGTTGTTGTTGTTGTTGTTGTTGCTGTTGTTGTTGTTGTTGCTGTTGTTGCTTGCATTGAACTGCATTCAAAGGCATGTAATTTTTGGTAACATTGCGCACATTTAGAGGAATAACGAAGGTACATAGGACACTTTATCCATCAGAACTGAAATCATCTCATGCATCTTTGCCGTTATTCGTCGAAGTTTATCGGATACCTTAATGTTTGCAAACTCCGACTAGATAAGGGCTGCTCGTTTTGAAAATTTTCAATTTCAGAAGTTCTAACACCTTGATGTCTTGATATATTCTAAATTCTTGAATATCATAGAAGTACTAATATCTTGATTAATCTTGTACGTAAGGCTAGCCATTCGATAATTTACAAGGGATTCCCGTGAACAGCGCAGCTAGCAATCCCCACCTGATTTGAGGGCCGGCTATTAAAACTGTGACGATCTCGTTCACTGGAGAGCTTTGACGGTGCACTCGAGCTCTCCACATTTTTTGAGTTCTTCATGGAAGTCCATGCAGTTGCTTGGCCAGGTAAGACTTCAACCAAAGGTCTCTGACGAGTACCTTGGCTGGGACGAAACGTACGTAAGGCTAGTCATTTGATTTATTTCATCCTTCATAATTGCAAAGGTTGTCACAAATAATTAGTGGGCGTGCAACTTTCTGATTCACTAGAATCTTCTGTTGAAGCCAAGCTTTAGAGTCCTGAACCGGCATCGCTTTCAACTAGATCTTCCCCTTTGAGCCATCTTGCTCCTGACCTGAGAGGGTGGGGAGGAGTCTCATGACCTGGGACCACCGATTGGTTGGGTGGGGCAGGCAGTTTGTACTGGGGCCAGGACTAAGGTCTTGCTAGTGTGCAAGGTCTAGCTGGTGTGCAAATCAAGCAATTCGGTGGCTTACCAGCCGCTACGTACCAAGAAATTTTTGTACAATACCTTGGGGTATGGCAAGGCCTAACAGCCAATTAAGTTTTAAATCAGCAACGGCAGCTTTCGTTATGACTCCGACCCTAGTAATTGATCTGAAGAGTACTAAGAGCAATGTTGGGCCAAGTCTTACCCCCTCCCCCGCGTTCTCATTGCCACCATGCTAAATTTTATTGTCGGTTTTCGAGTAAACCTAACAAGTCATGCTTTGCAACTCAACCTCATATAAGACTTGTGCGCCAATCCAGTACTAATGTCTTGATTTATTTTCATAAACTACACGTGCAGAAGAGCATGTGTCATCACTACTAGTTCCTATCAATTTTCGGCTTAAAGCTTGTAGGAGTGGGGTATGATCTTATGGGAGTTTCACTGAGACTCACATGGGCTGACCTGCAGCTGGTCAATTGTGAAGGGTCGTGTACTCCGCATTTAGCGCTTTAAATATCAAAAAGACCTCCACTTGAAAGACAAAACTTAAAGGTAAGATCGCTTTACATGGAAAAGATTGGTTTCCTCATATATGCAACGTAAGGTTTGCACTTGCCAAACAATGTGAGATTTCAATTCTGAGCTCAGAATCTTAATGGTCAGAGGTTAAATAACATAGCTGTTCAGAAGGAAGTTGTTAAGCAATTTACTAAAGGTCTGCGACTGGGTTTCGAGAAGTTTCGAGACGAGATTGAGGTCCATCTCGAAACAAACGAGAACTTTCGATAAATAACGCGACATGTCTATACTTTTCCCAAAACATTTCTAAGCGAGACCTTTCTGGAAACTAAGTTAGCTTTCACAATTTTTACAATCATTTTCTAGAGTAATTACAACAATCGGCAAAACCTCGAGACATTTTGAAACAATCAGCAATAACTAAAATCGACTTGATACGGATTACATAGATGTGAGTTACGTTTATCTGTTTAACCATGTCTTTAGGTTTGCTGCGTTATAAGGCGCAATAAAATGCTGCATAGAGTATACAGAGTAGAGTTATTAGCACGATTCATGTTTATTTTCGAGTTTTTCCAGCATTAAACTTAAACGAGTTTTCACTTATGATTTGTATTAAACATGGCGAAACGCCACACAAACAAAAAGAATGCAGAGAAGATAAGCTTACTGGCGATTTTGTATGTTCTGGCGAAGTTTGCCGAAAACTAGAAGGCTGCAAAAGAAGATAGAGAATTAGATGCACGAAATGCAAACTGCTCCTCTGCTTGTCACAGGGCAAGAACGTCTTGTTTTTTTTTAATTTCTCATGAAATAAGGCGACAAATTAAAGTTTGAATGTTTCATTGTAACTTTTAGAAGTCTTTACTTGTTAGATCGAAACTTTATTAAGGATACCGTTGTTTTATGGCCATTGAGGTGCTGTGTGCACACTTGTACACGAGTTAAGTCCTTCCCTGTGCATTATTTATTCCCTATTTAAGGACGCATACGATATATCACCTCCAAATCGCCGCTAGGACTTACTAAAAAGCTCTTGTCGTCGCATCAATAAGTGTGGCATCTGAAAGGGTTAAAGGAGACGTTGTGCATACTTAAGCACAAAGTATTAAAGATGACTTTCGCTCACGCACAAGTCAAGTTACGCAAGTTGTTGGGATATGCAATTCGAGCGATTTTTTTCTCAAACCGTCTGGAAAATCTTGCCGATTAATGTTATAACAACATGATATAATTTTCCTAAAATGTATGTACTTTAAAATCTCAAAATAATTTATTTCGAGAGAAGAATCGCTATTTCTCGCAATTTCAGAATTTCGTCGTCTCGTTTCAAGCGAGAAATTTCTCGATGGATCGGAGAATTTTGAAGTGAGAAAGACATCTGTCTCAATGTAAACGAGACGAGGAAATTCTGGAAAATTCCCAAAATTTCTCGTCTTAAATGAGAATGCATTTTGAGACGTAGACCAAAACAATTTAGGCGGTCAACTCGTTGGTTATGCATGGGATTCGAAGAGAGTTTGAACTTGATTTTCACAAACCTGCAGTAGCAGTGCAGGACCGGTTTGTTTCCTGCCACTCTGATGGACCGGGCCGATTCCTCATCCTGGCCGATTCGCGTAACCCGGTCGTCGTTTTTTGGTCCGGGAAAAGATGCTACCCGGGGCAGATGCAAAAATCCACCCAGTAAGTATTGCAAAATTTCAACGTCACATTTGAAGCGGATTAGAAGACCAGAGGCTAGAAATCTACAGGCTAGCCAATCGTTTTTGGAAAATCAAGACGAGACTCAGACGCAACCAAATTCACCTGTTCATGCTGAGACGTAGATATAGCGGTTGGCTAGAGATCGAGCAATGAAAATGCCTTCAGACTCGTTTTCCTTAGTCAAAGTAAGCATTTGCACGGCAAAGACAGAAAAAAAGGTTACACGGACATCAGTAAAATCGCGACATCAACGTTGTAGCAGTTATTAGAATGACAAGAAATATTTAGGAGAGACGTACGTTAATTAGTTTTTGATGTGACTTAAGCCGTGCTTTCGTTGCAGGTACAATTTCTACTCGAAATACACCCAAGCTTATAATATACCCGTCGTAAGTTCTGCTAAAGTTTCCGACAATGCCCTAAAACGAGCTTGCTTCATTCTTCGCTTCATTTTTGCTGACAAAAAGGAGATCAGAGACGTCATGTACAAAAACTTCGGACGAGTTGGAGTCATCGCAATTAGTGAAAGTAAGTGACGCTAGACAATTCAACTATCATTCTATGCATCGATATCGATCTATCCATCTAGCAATCTATTAATCAATGAATCAATATATCTATCTATAAATCAATCAATCAACAAATCAATCAATCAATCAATCAATCAATCTATCTATCTTGCTATCTATCTTGCTATCTATCTATCTATCTATCTATCTATCTATCTATCTATCTATCTATCTATCTATCTATCTATC
>QQSS02224042.1:0-10611 GCA_003687565.2 Craspedacusta sowerbii | reverse complement strand
AGATATATATATATATATATATATATATATATATATATATACACACATATACATATACACAAACAACATGAAGAAGTCACCCTCTCGATCATGCTTACTGAATGACTGAAAAAGAAGAATTCGTAAAACCACGTGTGCTTAACAGCCAGACATTTCCATGTAGAAGCTCTGGCAATGCAATAACCAAGCGTACCGCGAAAGCACTGCCTGCAAATTACATGCCGTATCATCTGATAAGAAAAAAAAAACAAACTAAGGTTTACCTCGCACATGCAATGATAGGTTAAAAACAAAACTTCTACAAGACAGGAACAAGGACACAGCAGACGCTAGAGACTGACCTTCACTTTCGCTAATAAAAGGGATCGCCCTGAACAGGCGTATGGTGCCACACAAGAGATTCAAAAACTGCCACTCCGCTTCGGCTCGCTTCTCAACGAGGGCCCGCGTATTCATGCACAAGCTACCGAGCAGAGATATCCCCTGACGGAACACCATAAGCCGCCGCCTTAACGAGGAGTGGATACACATGCCAAGGTTTCGTCATTTCAGCGACATCCACACAAAGATAAGCACTATATCACAAGGAGAACTTAAAGCCACGCCTTTTTACCATGGTTACACTATGATATATTCAAAAATATATATTATATACTGCATAAATATATTATTTTCTATTCAACACGAGTCTAACACATTTTCAAAACAAGAACGTTTTTTTAAACGCGACATCCGACGTAGTCGGAACGAGAAACCCTATATCGAAACACATACACAAACTTCATAGCAACACTAAAGCGTTCAAGAAGCTATTCCAATCAGTAAAATTGATGGTAACTCTACCAAACAACTTAAGGGAATAGGAAACCACTAGACGAATATGAATTATCTAATGTACTATATATATACATACATATATATATATATATATATACATATATATATATATTTGTTGTATATGTTTAAGTATATAATATGTAATATATTATATATTACACATTATAGAGTAGAGCAAGCAATAAGAACACAGCCGCCGCATTAAAACGCTTGCGGCCAATAAACCTAACTCCTGTATAGATTCACCACAGGATCGTCGCACCTACTCTCCTCCGTCCAGTTTTGCTCTTCCATTAAAAACAGGTTTTCGCGCAAGAACTTGAAGTCCTCGTACAGTGTAACGACCAGGCATTTAATTACCTGCGGGACGAGATAAACAAATGCAACGCAAGCTTCACGAGCGATAACATCAGCTGTGCTGCAAAAAAATAGCCTATTAAAAGTCCCCATAATTGATGAGCAAAATAATAAAACTGAACGACAACAGAAAAAAGATCTCCTTTTTCTTAATGCGCTTTGCAGGCTTCCGTCGAGTCTTACCTGATGAGAAAAAAATGAGGCTTGCAAAGGTTTTGATTTGAATATCAAGCTCCTTTACAATGCTATTCCCGTGTTTTTACAGCGAGGCAGGTCAAGGGAACGTTTATGCAGCTATTGCCTTTCCAAATCGCCTTGATCACCCTCGAAAGCGAAGTCTGACCGATCCGAAATCTAGTAACAACTGTCGATAAATGGTAACGGCTTCGCTTTTACTTGGACAGATTCCGTACCCTCTCAACGATTTTAAAAGAAACGGAGCGACGTATGTCAAAAACCGTTCATAGGTTAAAGGGCTTAGCCGAAAGCATCTGACAAAATACTCGAGGTCGAAAAGCTTCTCTCCGGTACTATGAGATTCAATTTTATCTCACGACGATAACATAATGATAATGGATGCAAAGTTTTTCTAACTCAAAACTCTATCGATGTCCCTCCTAAGAAGCAAGATATTAGCGTTCTACGACAGCCCTGCCATCATGGATTTTAAATCTGCTTTTGCGTGCGATGAATTTGAAAGCCATAAACAAAAAGGCAGTGGAAATGGCTAAGGGAAATGAAGAGCAATAAGGCAGCTAGCTTAAAACGAGAGGATAACTACGCGTCGGTGACATTGCTCGTAAGTGAGCTCTTAAAAGGACCAGGGCAGTCAGAAGTTAAGGTGGATTTCTATATCTAGAAAATTTTCCGAGGACATAACGGATCAAAAATTGGTTCGCAGAAAATTTTCCGCGGCCGTCAACTGCTGAACTACAGTAATTCCCGCCAAATATCTCAATCAAAACGCTGATTGGCTCATTCATTCGGAAAGCTTGAAGCCAGAAATCCGTGCTGGTACGGCCGTAAGTGGCAATCAATCAACTGTCACCTAGAGTTCCGTTCTGTAAGCGGAAAATCTTCTGGATATGGCAATCCACCTTTACTCCAGCCTATTGAAGAGTTGGATAAGAACAAATTCTTATAAGCGTTTCTGAAGAGGTCGCTAATTCGGGCGCAGACGCATTACAAAAAAAAAAAAAAAAAAAAAAAACAATTTCGCATCGAGGACATAACAACACGCATAATCAACGCAAATAAATGCAATTTAGCTAATCACAATTCAGCTCGACAACAAAAAATCGTACTTTAACGACTAAAGAAGGGCAGCGTCATAAAACTTACTAACAAAACATGACATACCTCCCCACAACACAGGCACGGGCCATCGAGGAGAACCTGAAACGCGGTGCTTCGATTTTCCGCCAGTAGCGATGACAACAACTTCATAACCTAAATGGCAAGTTCATACGTCTACTTAATGAAAATGTGTAATAGAAAACAAAAGTGTTGCCCTATGAAAGTATAAGCGTTACTTTAAACGTATACATGGCTAAAATTTAAACTAAGCCGTAAAGAAAAACTTACAGAAGAATACTAGATTCAAAATGAAAACATTACCAACCAATGACGCTAATGAAGACAACGACTCAACAAGGAAAAAAGTCAATATGGTGAGCGGAGCATTTTGTAACATCTGCATGCCATTCGCGAAGGTGAAAGATCTAATACTTAAGCAATAGGGCAGATCAGCGAGAAGCAGAAATAAGTAAGAAAGAAATAAACATCTATCGTATGTGACCTCGGATTGGAGTTGCTGGTACTTCGTAGTTCGACTTTGACTACGAGACACGAGGTAAGCATAGAGCTTTAAAAATACACAGCGATCTAAAGACAGAAATGCGTTCAAATATGACAGGAGACTAACTCTTAAACTTATCGCACGGCCTCAAATAAAATCAATAAATTGCACAAACCAACAGAAGAACGAGTAATTAAGCAACAATATCATATCTTTATACTATATTATATTATATTATATTATATTATATTATATTATATTATATTATATTATATTATATTATATTATATTATATTATGTTCCTATGCTAATTTGCCACACAAGCCACACAATTCTAAATTTAGGCTGGACTGAACAAAAATTATGACTTGGCATATACAGACATCTTACGTCAATATTCATTGTACAACAATATAACTTCAGAAACAGGAGATGCAGATGTGACATACCAGAAGATGTGCACAGCAAACTGGGTAAATTCTTGGAATTCCCCAAATTCTTGGCCAATTCAGCAATCAACATGAGATGATCCTCGTCGACGGAGTCATGAAAAAAGCGCAATAGTTGATATTTCTGAATAAACGACACCAACCTGAAGATTAACCATATCACATAATAAATACGAAACCACGAAAAATTAGGGCAAAATTATGTTACATAAAAGTGGACGTGAAATGCAAACGACCGCCAAAGCATAAACCTCGAAATATAAAGGAATAGCTGAGATGCTAAAAATCAGATTTTGATCAAACGAAAATGCTCAGAAATTTTGGTGATTTCGGGGTTGTTAATTTGGGCTCGTTTTTCGAACTCAATTAAAAGTTAATCGGGCTTCTTTAAACAAAACTCGCATATTCGAGCGCATTAAGACTCCACCTTTCACTGAAACACAATTCGATCAACTGCTTGATCAGTGAAAGACTAGGCAATAAACTAGGAAGGGTTAAGCAATAGCAACTGAAAAGAAGTCTGGTCTCGACTAAAACAAAGCCTAGCTCGCAAAAACCTTAGCACAAAAACCAAAAACAAACCTTTCGCAGTCGTCAGCACCACACTCACTTGACATTCTAGCGAACAGCGAAAACAACTCCACTTTCAGCACCATGGGATATTTCTGTGAACAAATAATGCAAGCAAGGAAATTAAAAACAATAAACGCGGGTTGGGCAAGGAGGCCATACAGAATTGACGAGCGGTTCTAAAATGGACTCTAAATAGTGAAAAGATATACCAACCAATAACATATGCCAAGTTCCCTACAACCATGCGCGCTTTACCAAAAGCTCCTGTGACAATTAATATTCTGGTTTTCATGTGACGAGAGAACCGTGATGTCTTTATATGCATCGGTTCATGCAGTCGTCACGCAGATCTCGTCAAGCGCATGCTGCTCATTGAACACAACAAAGCTTAGCAACGAACATTGGGTACAACAATCTGAGATTATAAACATAAAGAACAAGATCTAATTTTATATATACTATAATTAAAATCACTATTTTCAAGTTGAGGAGCATAAACCTAAAGCCAGAGCTAAGCTACCTTAAACCTAATAGTCAAGTATATGAGGTACCCAAACTCCAGAGACAAGAAGGCTTAATAATGCCAAGTAAAATTACAGCTCCTTTGAGATGGCAAAAATATCATAGTCAACATGATCTCCTAGTGGTTAACGCACTTAACCCATTGCCTTCAATAGGAGCGACAATAAACTCAGAACATAGCGGATTCAAGTTACTGATTCCAGATTACCACCAAATGCGTTTGGATACGAAATCAAGCTCGTATATTAAGACACACTAGATACATGTCGCCCACTTCAAACAAAGCAATTCAATAATTGTGATATAAAATCATACCTGATCTGCAGCCGTGGATCCAGCAAACACTAACAAATCTCTGACAGGCAGAACTGCCTCTGTCGATAACCGATGGCCAAGGCCGCTAGAAGGTGGCCTCTGAAATCGTGAGTTAAGCAAAATTTTAAATGACCACAATGGGAATAAACCACCTAAAGCTTATAACCCGCGCGCAATTTATAAACGCCACGGTGGAAACGTTTACGAGATCGAAAACGTAAGTGAAGGTCTGCTATATGAACTTCTCTCAATAGTCTGTAACCAAACATCCTACACGACATGACTTAAAATGTCACGGCTCGGAACTGATTAGGGTACCTGCTATAATAACACGTCCCATCGTGCATCTCCCTTCATCGGATTTCCAATAAGACTTGAAACATTGCTCATAGGCATTATTGCTTCCGACAATAAGATGTCAAGTTCTATTAGAATAGCTAGCTCTATCAGTTTCATTAGCTTTTTAATTAGCCATTGTTCCTTAAATAAACCAGTTGAACACATTTCAAGCTTCCTGTTCAGCCTTTCCCTTGCCGCACAACTCAGAATAGCAATAAGAATTATTGAAAATGATACTTCCGAATGGACGAAGCAGAATTACTTACAACTTTCAACAGACAGAATACATTTTTCAGTTTGTAGGACATGTTTCGACAAATTCTGTTTTAGATCATGCTGCCACAGACTTCCAAAGGAAACTTAAGAAAGCGATGCATATCCAGTGGCACAAACCTAACCTTAATTCCCAAATTCATCATGTATCCCTTACTCTTTCTTTATAGCTTTTCTTCCCCTATCCCTTGTCGTCCATGTCGTGTATCTGTGTACAACAGGTGTTAAGCAGTTCTTTAAGCGTCGTCTAATTATTTATCGTCTATACGGCCCTTTGCGTCTGTGGTGTTAAACCTTTCAATTTAGAACTTTTTTAACGAACGCATTTATTTAATAGTAATTGGAGTGTTCACGCCTCCTAGGTATTTATACTGGTATCTCGTAAAACTAACTTAGTTGAGAATAACAAAAGATATTGTCGAAACATGTCCTACAAACTGAAAAGTGTATTCTTTCTGTTGAAAGTTGTAAATTATTGAAAAGAAACTTAACATGCTCCACACTCAGGAAGCCAGTTGTTAGTCAGAGAAGCCTTTATTCGTATTTGCTGATTATTAGCCCAATTTGATTGGATTACATACTTTTAAATTGGACTCAAAGAAGCATAGCTGACCAAAAGAGCAGTGGTTATCAGAGGAAATAAAGTCATCACCTGAAGCAACACTTGAACTTCACATAGATTACAGAAACTATGCAATCAATTATATCAGTCTAGGCAAAGTACCTCAGATAGGATAGAAGAAAATGGACCATCCCTTTGAAAGTAAGCCCTTCCATCAACCTCAACCTTAGAATTCTAAACATAAAACTTATTTACAACATGCCAAAATTAAGAAATAACTAATAAGAAGATTAAAAAATACAGCTACCAGACAGAAAATTCTTCAATGCAGCTGATAACAACTAAAATTCTTGGATTACCCTAGAGTGATTTGTAGAACACAGCTTCAAGTTCCACTTTTTTTCTCATACAACCAGACAAAATTGCTCATTAGCATAGAAATCACCTTTTGTTCAAGCAACAGCAACAATTTCAGTAAAACCAAAGCATCAGCTTAGGCATGATGTCACAGTTACCTGGGTTATTGAGGATGGTTCTTGCTTTTCACTATCACTATCCATACACAAAGCTTCATGAAGACTATCCAGTAGGACCTTCTTTACAGTAGCAGAGGACTCACAAGCAACATTTAGGGCTATGACGCTCTGTAGTCCACAAATGAAAGCACAGTTACACAATTCGCACAACGCAGAGGAACCTGATACAAAATTTGTTACAGAGCAGTTATCATCTCCTCTGTTTTTTCTATGCGTTCCTACAGCTACACAATCAGGAATATTCAATACATTCCTTGCAAGCATTTTAACCAGTGCAGCTGTGGATATGCCATCATCCAATGCAGAGTTTAAAAGTGGTGCTAGTTTGTACATCAAGCCATATGGAACATCTGCACTGCAACTTGTGTTTACTGAGTTTGCATGAGCACAAGCCAGGTTCTTGATTTCAAAAGATAGCTTTGAAAATCGGGAGCTGATCTGGTGAATCATACTTTGAGGACTCAAATTCGGAGAAAGCCTCTGTAGAAATAAGGTACATGTGTATTGCCCATGTATGCCTCCAGTGATCGGACTTCGCACTTGCATAGTCCCAGCAGTATTATTATTGATATGTGAGCACACAGGCTTGCTAATGGACTGACGACAATCACAGGTGCATGATTTCTCAATCTTGGACTTCTTAGTCCTTACAAAGCCATCTCCAAACTTTGAGTATGACTGGGAGATGTCTAAATTAGGGCTTGAACTTGTCACAAACTTTTTACCATATTTATCCAAAGCCTCCTGAACTTCACGCTCCTTAAATGTAAGCTGCGTTTTTAGCTTTTCAATCTCCATTTCAAGAAGTTTCACCTTGTCACTCTGCTGACTATCAAGTTGCTTCTGCATACAATGCGCTAACTCTCTCAGCTTGGATTCGTCTTCACTTGCTTTCTTTAATGACTCACGCAAAATCTTTATTTCTCCATCTTTGGTATAATACGTCTCCTGCACATCAAGCAGCTTTTTCCGCAGCTTGCTTATCTCTGTTTCTAAGTCACTTACAATGTTTTCATTAGCTTTCCCCAACACCACACTACAATCACCTAGATTTGAAGGACCAGTATCAGTAGAGATAGGACAATCAGATAAAGCAGTAGTAGCAAGAATTGGCCTAGAAACAGCCTTTGAAGGCACACAGAGGCTGATCTTTTTAGCCTCAATTTGTGATGGATCACTTTTTTCAGGCAGCTTCAAGGATAGGGTTTCCTTGCTAGTGTTTACTGGAAGACTATTGCCAAAGGGCTTATTTTGTATTTCCCCACGTATGGGACTGTCATACACAAAGTCATCTGCCCCAAATGCGTCATCATTGCATGCACTAAAAAACTCTGGCACTACCATTTTAGAAGTCTTCGAATGTGCAAGCATAACATGAGCCTTGGTTTTATTAGACTTCACAGCAATTGCCTGTGAAGCAGCAATTTCAATCTGATCAATTTCTTCAGTGGCTTCTTTTGATAGCATAAGGCTATCAATATCATTTTCCATGTCAATTTCTGGTAGTATCTGCCCACTGCCAACGCCGACACTGGCACTGGGCAGTGAGGAGGTATTCTGACTCAAAGAAGCTGATAATCGTATCTTCTTAGCAGGTCGGACATCTTTATCTAATGCTAATGAATCAGGTTGCCCATCATGCAACAACTTTAGAGAGGTGTGCTGTTCCACAGGCACCTTAAAAGCATTGCTTGCATTTGTTGGCTTCTTGACAATGGAAGTAGGTGCATGAATACCCACATTGCTACTTGCCATATTCGCAACAACAGAATTGTATACAAATTTCTTTGTTGCTTTAGCAGGATTCATCATGGCAAAACCAAGCTTCTTAAGTATGCAAACACATGCAAACAAATGAATGCAACATACCTATAGATAAAAGGAATGCATTCTCAATAGTTAAAAACTACAATCCCATTGTTGTTACATTTACTACATAGGGAACCAAGAGCAAATTTGTTTCTTTAAAAAACATAACAACTGAAAGGATATTACGACAGCTAAAAAGTCTGCACAGACATTCATAACCGTGAGATATCTCTACTGATTTCGACAAAATCCCTATAAGCCCCTTACTTATTCCATATTCCAGTAATGCACCCAAATTTACCAACCAAAAGCTTTCTTTTAAACGTGTGACTAAATAAAAGCAGGTGAGCACAATTGCAATAGCCTTTTTACGCGGTCAGCGAGTGGGTAGCTCCCCTAAGAAAAGGTCTCATTAAACAGCAGCCTGGTACCTAAAAAGGGAATAGCTCTATGATTCAACTTAAGCAAACATGTCCTATAAAAACTCAGCAGCAAATTAAAAAACAATAGCACTCTCTGGTCATCACGACACTGAACCTACAAGTTTTTGCCGTATTTCCTCTAAACATGGCAGCCATACGAAGGAATGAGCTTCCGTAAACTCTTAGTCTCGTCATACTCGATTTAGAGAACTCATTTAACAATGATATCAACACCGACGCTTTTATTTTGCAAAGCTACAAAGGTAGCATGCGGCTGGCTAGATATATTGCTATGCAACATCAAAGAGTTGTTGTGAAATTACCGAGATGGAAATTAAACCGTATCCAGTAGAATGACGTAAGAACGATATCCATCAGGATATGCGACGGTTGCGAAATTCGGAAACAAATAGAACGATGAAAAATGCATGTATGCATCGCGTTAGCTCCACAAAATAATTGACAGAAACATAAAGTTAATAGATTTATTCGATCCATGTCTAATCATGTTGCTGTCGCAGATGCCCGACCACGAGTTCCGTTATCCCATCAGATACAGTTAGGGATCCGCAATAGTGCAAGCCACAGGGTATAAATCTAACGTTCACTCCTCAGTAAGCGGTTCATTGGGGTCTGATGTGACCTATCGCGGCAGTTACGCTTACAAGATGGCCACCCGTCTGCAGTCCTTACTGACGGAGAAGTTTTGGCTCACATGGTATTCATTCATTCATTTACTTACTTATGTGTTGGCTAACTCTGTAGCCTAAACCCAAACTCTAACAACAATACACATCCTTACTTAAACCCTAACCCTTTTCTTAACAAGCTTGATCAAACCCTTAGGAAGTCGGCTCCACCTGCAACATGGCGGACGAGCCCGCCAAGGGCCGAGGAAAGAAAAACATGATACCGGGTAATGATAGTGAAGTTGGCATCAGTGCAAAACAGTTTCTAGACAACCACGAAATTAAGATTATTCGCTTCATAGAAATGAGCAATCGCGCTATCAATGATAGCATAGATAGACAATATCGTTAAGGAAGTAGCTGAGTTAAAACAATCGGCAAATTTTCAAGAAAAGTTCTGTGAAGATCATATTGCTCCATTGGATATTCGGATTAAAGCCATCGAGGAGGAGTTAACTAGGCTCAAAATTGCTTGGCCTAGTAATCAGAAGTTGCCTTCGGAAAACCTGGTGACTGGACAATTAATGCGGGACCTTAGTAACTTCGCAGAGAAGGTGAATGTTATTTAAGGCAAAATGAGCGATTTTACATGCAGAAAAGAACATGCAGAATTTTACATGCATTACAAATATCAGAATTGAAAGAAAGACCTAATCATATGAGTAGGACATCAGTAACCAGTAAAGCTGAGGTAAAAGAAGCATATGCAGCCTTTGTCGACGAATTCTCAGATCGTTATGATGAGCTGTTCCCATCCAAGGAGATTATAGTCAAAACTAAGACAATTATTAATAAGTAGATGAATAAGGAGCTCGTAAAAATGTTGCCAGCAAAACAAAAGCTATGTAATGAATTCCTTAAATAACACCGTTGCAAATCTTTGTGGAGAAAATCTCGATTTCGTGGAGTTGTCCAGGTCTGTCGGGGTGCGTCGGGGCCGACAGGGAATCATGGGAGGTGACGCCCACAACCAATTAGGCAGGCGGGCTTAAATTAGTTATTTGGAGACACAGTAATTTAACAAATGGGAATGGCATTCCGCTGGCGGTGTCCGGTTTACCCGTACTAGGTCGAAACCGTACTAGGTCGAAACTAATTACAATACAAAAGGATATACCGCTAATGCGACC
>QQSS02224031.1:0-10612 GCA_003687565.2 Craspedacusta sowerbii | reverse complement strand
TAGATAGATAGATAGATAGATAGATAGATAGATAGATAGATAGATAGATAGATAGATAGATAGATAGATAGATATTTCAGAAGTTCACATAAAAAAATACCTTTTCATTGGCATCAGCCAGTTGAGCCACATGCTTTTCTAGTTGCGATTTCAAAAGTTGCATTTCCTTCTCCCTTGTTTCAATCTGAGGAAAATCATAGCAAACGATAAGTGGAAGGCCTCTACCAATACAACGGTGTGGCCCTTGGAATTGGGATATCCATGGACAGCTTGTCATTCAAGCTACTTACTCGCTTTTCGCAAGAAGCATGGTCAGTCTTCACGTGCACCAAGCTCAATTCCAGCTCCCTTATTTGCTGCTCAGATTTCTTGAGGTCTTTTCTCAGTGCGTCATTCGAGTCTGATTGATGCTTGATCTATTGCGAAGAAACAAAAAACATATGCAACTGCAAAGCGTAATCTGAAAAGGAAAATTAAACATTTAATTCGGCGTAATGATTTCGCGAAACACCAGCAACAACCCATAAGAAATCAAGCTTGCACGTACAAAGGTGAAAACATATAACCTTAATTCGAACCATAATCCTAGGCACACGAGCACAATTAATACGAACTGAGCAGTTTTAGTCATAAGTAAGCTGATTTAAGCTGTGTCACGACAAAGTTGCCCAGGTTAGCTGCATCCACCAACGGCTACTTCTTAAAGTCAAGAACATGTTAATATGTTACATATATACATACATATACATATACATATACATAATATGAACACACGTAGATGTATAAAACCTACACAAACTGACAAACGCCATGAAACTCTACATATCTAACCTGGGCATTCGCGTCCTTGAGGGCTTTCTGGAATTCCAAATTTTCACTTCTTATTTTCGCTAGCTCGTCGTGACGCTTGCCAATCTGCAGTTTCAACGTTCAACGACTTATTGACTTACAGGGTACATCACGCACAGACATACAATTCATAACGCATCGCACAAAATAACATTGCAGCACTATAATATAGAACCACAGGTTTTGCAAATGTTTATTCTCCACCAAACATGTGCTTTAGTTCTAGTCTTAGCAAATGCGAGGTTGCAGGCAATAGGAGAAAACATGGAATAAGAAGGCTACGTGACATTGACTTATACGATTTGACAAAGATAGCCAAGAGAGTAATGAAGATTTTACAGAACAACGGAATAGTGCGAAGTATCGGTTAAAGCTTTAGACTGACCCAACGACGCCACATGCATGCATGACATAACACGATCTAATAGGTAGTCAGCGTTACACAAGGTGGTACAGACGTACACAGTTTATTTATGCAGTCAGTTTTGTCCAAACCATCAATCTTCTTAAACAGTCCTTTACTTTGACACATTTCGTCCTTACTTAAACCACATTCAAATCCTCGTTCGTGGAAAAAACGCAGTAAGCAGTAGAGCCGGATTTTTAAAAACATGTACAACAATCCGATAAGCATCGGCGTTGATCGTACGATGACACAAGCTCTTCACCTCGACAGTTAAAGTATGTTTCTCTGCATTGCTCGCTTTCTCGACATTCCTGAGGTTGCTTTGCAAATCACTGATCTGCAGAAAGAAAGAGACAAACCATGACCACAACTAAGGTACAGTTCGGCATTTTAACGGGGAAACGAAAGCTACAGTCGGGTAGAGCACAACAAAAAAAATATATATCGGCACGACATAAACTACATGCACTGCGACGCTACACATAACCAATATATAGCTCGGTAAATGACGTATCTAACTTCATAGATAAGGTCCGCGCTGTGTATAGAATTATGTTTTATAAGTCGCATATCAAAGCATTCAAAGACTCACTTGATCAGCTTGCCGTCGATTTTGGATTCGCAACATGTGCGTCTCGTTCTTTAGATTGTCGATTCCGAGTTCTTTCTCAGCGAGCTGAAATACGATATGTAAAAAATGCGACTTCGCATTAAGTCTGTACATTAACAAATACTTTACAGATGCACTACGCAGCCTACGACTACGCTAAAGCACCGGTGCGATGTAAAGTTGCAAAGGAAACTCTAGAAATTCCCAAGAATTTAGTCGGTTATTTTTCCTCCAACGAGACCGGAGGCAAATACTTCACTGCACTAGCATCTCCAACTGTAGATCGGTAGCCTTGCGTACCCTACTTGCAACAACAACAACAACAACAACAACAACAACAACAACAACAACAACAACAACAGCAGCAGCAGCAGCAAAAAAATTATTTCTCCCAAATGGCAAAATGAAAGTTTAATTGAGGAACCGTCCATCACAACAACTAACAACACAATCTCTAAAGCACCTCTTTGGCAAGATATTCTGTCCGATCCTGCAAAGCCTGCTTTGTCTCACCCAGTTCTGAAAAACTGGATGACAGATCCTCCGCATGCGTCAACTAAGCGAGATCAGCATTTAGATGGCAGCAAGAAGACTTATCAACGACCATACATCTTACAGAAAGCACATATTCAAGTGATAAAATCATTACGATGTTTAGGCAGAAACAGCTACGCCAACAGGTATCGCAAGAAAACAGTACTCGAAAAAAAAAAGCAGCGCCTTTATCAGACATATGCAAGCGTGATAAGGAAGTAAAAACTCAAAATCAGCTGGAAAAACGAAGAAACGATGAAACGATGATTATACTTACTCTCACGAGCGACAATGGAAATACCACCAGGCATATAACATACAATCGATATATGAAATGAAAAAAAAAACGCAACAAATAAGGACCCTCGAAGGATAAATCTTCAAGGCAAAGAATAAAGCTAATATTTTTTTTGACGTTTCGGTCCTTTCTTGGACCATCTTCAGACTAAACGAACAAGAGTTCAAAAAGTCTGAAGATGGTCTAAGAGAGGACCGGAACGTCACAAAAATTATTAGCCTCGTTCTTTGTCTTGAACAGCAACAAAACAAGGCAAAATAAAATATGGTTCAACCAAATCAACCTTTTCTGTGGTTTCCCGTAGCCTTTTTTCCAAAATGTCAATCGTTTGCGCTTGATTTTTGACGTCAGCAGTTTTCAGGTCCAGGCTCTCGTGTAGCCTGCCCATATCCGCTGACATCTGGCTTACTTCTTGCAGCTGCAGGTCCAACTGCTTCTGCAGCTCCGCTTTCTCGCCATTCAAAATACCCACGTCATTTTTCAGCCGCATTATCAAAACATCTTTATGCGTGATGGAACCCACGTCCAGATACTGCTGTTTCTCAAGGCTTGAAACGTCACCTTTTTCATAAACAGAAGAGTATAACTCTGCTCGAAAAGGAACTTCCGAAGGAAAACCTCAAAACTTGGCATACAACAGTCACGACTCATAAGGAATCATCCCAGTCCAAAAATCTCTTTAATCAACAGAAAGTAAAGGAGACGTTAAGTACATATATGGAAATACGAACGAATACCATAGAAATTTTGAAAGGGTAAGAAGCGATCAAATAACACCTTTATAGGAGTGAACAACTTCCTCGGTGTGCGACTGAAGGCTGGACAGGTCTTTGAAGTGATCCCACTTCTCAGCTAGATCTTTCTCGAGATTCAAAATAGTCTCATTCTTTGCTTGCAGTTGAGATTTCAACTCTGATATCTGCTTCTCTAATAGAGAGCTCCTCCTTGTGCTAAAAACATTAAAATGAAGTAATAGCTGAAGCTGTGAAGAACCCCTGCAAAAATCAATCGCACCTAAATCGCTTGGTATTATCAGTAAAGCATGGGGTACACCAAAACCCCATATTTATATCTGGGTTTGAGACTGTCAACGCGAATCCAATAGTATCAACTCTACTTTGGTGACTTTCCACTGGCATTCCGAGTGGTTTAACAACAAGCAGTGGGGAATTACCCAGAAATCAAACAGAGTCAAATCTCCTGGGACACATAGCATTTGCCTTTTGCTATTAAAATGTGGGACTGAAACTCTAATATTGTGCAGCAAGCAATAATTATTACGACATGCATCAAGAAAAACATAGATCGGCAGCAGGAATTATGCATCAGAACCAGTTATCAAAACCAAAAAACAACAACGTAACAGTCGGCTTTAATATTGCTACACATTCGGAATCCTAGAAACACAAGGAAATCTGCAGAGCTTTCACACGCATAACGGAAATGACAAAACTTCAGGTAACTTATTACAGTTATCGGTATAAAAAAAGGCTTTTTTAGAAGTCAATTGACCTTTTTTTTTTTTTAAGACAATCTTCATACTCTAATAAAAAACGCAGCCAATTTTAACTAGCTGAGCGAGTAAATCTACTTAACATCTAAACTTTATCCCAAATCTTAGACAATTTATAAAACTGGATGTGCTATACATCCCATAAGCAAAGAACTGTACAACTCCTCTAACGCAATACAAGTACAGTATTGACATCAACGAGACTGATTTTAGTACTTACCCTAACTTTCTGGAATTCTGGTCAAGGAAATGCAGGGACTGCACAGGCAAAACACGAAGATCCAAACTTGATAGCTGTTTAAGAAAATCAGCAGTCTGTCAAATAACAAAAGCAACTGCCAAAAACACTTGAAACAATCACATTTTATCAGTAGCTGGCCTTCCTGAATCACATACACATGATACAAAAACCAGCGCCATAAGTAACTAAGGTATTGCCTTTCCGCTTATTCATAACCTATAAGCCCTTCACCAACAAAACAAAGACGTGATGTGCTCTACAAGCCCGTCTCAAAATCAATCAAAATCAGTCAAGACCAACAATATGCACACACAGACTAAACGTGTTTAAGGACCCGTCTTTATAAACCTTAATCTGGTCCAAGGTTAGTTTACCCATACCACCGATTATACGGATTTTTAGGCAATCTTAGATATGTTGGACCTACATTCCACACTCCTTCAGAATGGCTTTTCTTCATCGCATCAACCAAAGCCTCCAGGTCATGCTCCAGATTATTGATGTGCGCCTGGTATTGCAAGTTGTCCTCTCCGACAGTTGTTGCCTCTTGTTCTAATGTCTTGCAGGAGGGAAACGGTGAACCGTATTCAATAAAATGAGCTGGAGCACAAGCTATTTTCTCAACTATATAATATCACCAAGACAAAGTATAACTAAACATTGAGAATCTAATCATAGAAAGG
Source organism: Craspedacusta sowerbii (assembly GCA_003687565.2). Taxonomy (NCBI): domain Eukaryota; kingdom Metazoa; phylum Cnidaria; class Hydrozoa; order Limnomedusae; family Olindiidae; genus Craspedacusta; species Craspedacusta sowerbii. Next base: position 5,478 of record QQSS02224031.1, on the reverse strand, counting down.
GAATAAGCCTTTTAAGTTCGCTTAATAGTATTCTGAAATCAAGAATTAACCTACACATTAGGATCTAAATACAATTTTCTTAAGTGCATCTTAGGACAAAAACCCGGTTTCTGTAAAACAAGTCGGCATCTGCAATACATACTTCTAGGGACCTGCTAGGGACATGCTATGAAGTCTTACTTATATTTAAAAAAATATTATACATAATGATCATAACTTTCAGCAAGGTAATTGATTATGCTTTTGAACTTTGGCTCATTCAAGACCATTTATAAGAAATAAAAGCAAGTAGTAGGCTGCTATTCAGGAACGGTTTCATGTATTTTTTTTAACTAGTTATTAGCCACCATTTCTCTACTGGATTTATATTGGCTTCCTCTAAGTCTCATTAAATAACATCAAAGATGATCAGATTGCTCTATATGGGCATGACATTCTTACCTTGAAGAGATCTTGATGTTGTAATAGCTGCTCTTCATAGTCTCTACATGCTTTTTCCTTCTCCTATATTCACAAAAAATATTCTTAGAAAACATGTTACAAATATCTTAAAGCTTACCAAGATAAAAAATAAGTAAAAATGCAGAAGAAAGGCAAATATACTTTGGAAAAAGGATGGGGGCAAAATTAACTGTCAAAAAAAAAACATCCTTTGAGTTTTGGCGGATGATTGTGTCAGGTAACTTGGATCATTTGAGAGCCATGGTTTACAGGTTCTACATGGTTTTAAATATTCAAAATTTACAGACAAAAGCACTTTTATCACATGTTAAAAAACCGGAACATGCAAGTTCAATGACTTCGTCGACAATGAGCACCTTGATGACAGTATTTGCAGCGGAAAGCTTCTGCTGCAAATGCTCAACTCGTTTGTTAGCATCCTTTTCCAGCTCCTCCACAGTCTGCACCAGTATCTCATTCTGCTCACTAAGCTCATTGATGTAGCCTTGCAAAACTGTAAGTTGGTGGTGCTTCAGAGAAAAACGAAAAACGCATTTATGCATATACATAGGTATCTGATAATTTAATAAGACAAGCGAATGCAGCAACTCAACAGTTACCCAAGAGCATGTAAAAAAGGATTTTTTTTTTAGGATAACCCAACAGAATACATGAAAGTAATTGAAGAGAATTATTCTCTTAAGAGGAAACTCCTGCATGCTTTAAAATTAAAGGTTAGAATTCGCCAAGTAAGTGAAATTGTAAACACCAGGCATGGTTAGTTCAAACTTTAGTAAGCCATCAATTTAATTCATCATAGAATCCATCATTGCTTGATAAAGAATATATCTCTAGAAGCTTTGTTTGGAAAGAAAATCCAAGATAATCTTTAATACAAAAGATGCTGAGGGAGAAAATGAATTCAAATATGAAACCTGCTACTACCACAATACAACATGGAACATGAAGCTTCCAAAATCTTTGTTAACATTATTCCTTCATAGAACAAACTCACATTTTGCATGATGTTTCTTGCAGGCCAAAAGCTCTGCATTGAGGATTTTGGATAAACAGTATGTATTGGTCCATGCACTGCCAAAAAAGGATAGCTAAAGCCACTAGATTCTTAATCAGCAAAACCTTTGCAAAATACAGTAATCTGGCAAACTTGTGGAAGCCAAAAGCAGATGCTCTTCAAATAAACTCTGTGTGGGGCTGAAATTGACAGAAAAAGCCCTCCTACTTCCTTACAGAATCAATTCAGAGGCAATCAGATGTATGATTCATATGTTAATTACTCTCTAATGCTAGCCATATGCACTAGTTGAAAGCAGAGATTGCAGCATCATAACAATGCCAACCCATATATATTCACACAGGAACTTTTTAATGGAATGGTCAAAGACATCTTAGCATAACCTAAAACTGATTCTTAAGCTATATCAAAGTGCAAAGGTATAGATGAACTTACATATTCTCTAAGCTGCATTTAATGGCATTCTGGCTAACCAAGTAAGGCTGTCATGCAGACAAGTGACAAACTTAACTCACTTTTAATTGATGAACATCATCATGGAGGAAACTTTAAAGTACAAGATAATATATGAATTCAAGAAAAGCAGAAGCACTAGGTGGCGTTTTGAAGTCTGGGCAAAATTGAGAAAACAAGTATATCTGTCAGATAAAATGTAGCAATACCAGGACTTGTAGCTTACCTGAACTAGCTGAAACTACTTTATAGAACAAATATATTGCCACTGTAGTAGGTCACTGAAAATTCTACATCCCTTTCCCTTCACAGTCAGCGTATTCGGGAAACAACATAATTTGCTGATAACCATTACAGATATGACATGTAAATGATGTAAGTTTACAAGAGTCTACAAGATTGCAGGTGAGCATACTTAATGCACAACTAAGCAACTTACAGACTCAGCCTCAGAGAGTGAAGAGCTAGTTCTGAAAGTTGCTCCATTGGAGGCATTGTTAGCTTGGTTCTTTGCTTCTTTGGCAGCACCAGTCTTTCTTCGGCTACTTCCGAACCGAGATCTAGCCGAAGTTTCCGTGGAGCCCGAGTCACTCATTCTTTCTTTAGTCAATAAGATACAGGTATGTTCAAAGAAAAACGGTCAAAAAATAGCACATCTATAATAACATCATAATCATCGGTACAAGCGATTAGCAAGACCCGGAAAGTATAGGGAGGTCTCATGTGTGGATTTAAGACCGCCGAAGCTTAAGCTGCAAGTGGCCATCTATCTACAAATTCACAACAAAAGCAGGGGTTCTTAGATCATCAACAACAATCCAGGCGCCAGCGACGAAAGTCGCCATCAAAGCAAAGGAACCAGATTTCAATAAGCTGTAAATGGCAAGCGCAGATGCTAATTTGTATAAGGTCTTCAGGATCAGCTGTGATTTTAAGCATCGGCCATTTTGGAATTGTACCGCCACATGAAATTTGGGCACTTTTCACAATGAGTATCGATTTTGATTGGCTTGTTCAGCAATGCTATGGTTGATTAACTCGTAGACGCTTAGCAACGTTGTCACCAAATCTGCTCGCGTGCACCTTGTAGGAAGGAAGGCGCCCAAACTTGCATTTGGCAAACTTGCTCGTGCTGTTGCCAACTGCAAGCCTGTACTTGCAAGGCAGTGAAAAGTAAGCCTGCTAGTCACAATCCGTTTTGGTACGCATTTCAAAGACGCAACATGCAGGTCAATTTCCGGGGCTTACCTCGCACTTCTGCTCTCTCATGTCATAGTCAAGGCAAAGAATAAATCAGACGTAACGAACAAGAATACAAAAAAAAAAACGAAAAACAAAAACAAGCAGAGCACACATCGCCAGACTCACATCTTCGAAGTCGAGCTAGAACAGCTTCAACTCAATCGAGTCTGACTGTCCGTTAAGTGAGTTGGCGAATTTATGGTGCGCGATTATCAAGCTCTCAATTAGCAGACACTCCCATTCGGAGCGACACTGTTACCAGGAGACACTCTTCATGAAGACCTTCCCAGCATACGACCACGTCTTACATTTGCAGTTCCGATCTTCTCCCAAGATTCGCAAAACAGGGTAGCCACAAAAATTTGTCATATACCCGGCTCCCCACCCAGAGCTGGGTGGACGCACACCTGGTCGGCAGAAGGCGGTACAAATCTACTGTTTGGTTCTAAAAAAAATCCTTCTGGGCGATAAATCTCATATGACGCCTTTCCGCAGTAAAACCTGCAAAATGTCAACCTTTCAGCAGTTACTGCTGATGGTGATACTTTTTTTTTTAATTGCACCTCCCTTCTTCCCCAAGCCCTGCACCATACCAATCCAGTTGTTTACGTTCACGCTAATACGGGCACTAAAAGGAACAGCGGATGAAGTTTTTGCACACGAGCAAGCGAGCTTCACAGCTGGGAACAGCGTGCATCAAACCTCCGCGTTAAAAACGGACTTCATCAAGCATGCTGAATTTCGTAAGAAGCGATGCGTTAGCTACGTTGCTATCCGGAAAGCATTCGACCGTGTATGGTGACAGAGATCGTAGACAGTCTTTCGATTCGGAGAATCTTGGAAAAGATATGTGATAAGGGAATCGCGTCTAACGTCGGGACAATGGAGGAATTGAATAATTTCGTTACTTGCTCAAATATATTTGTGCCTGCACATGTTATGCGAGCCTCACTGTGGGTTGTTCGGTGCTCATTGCCACTCCAACTTTAAGAGAATGCAAACATGTTTCCTTGTTTGCTATTTAGCAAGTCCAATGTCGTAAGTGGACTCACCAGTTCACTCATTTCTCGTGGTAAACAAGTAGTAAGTGCTCCGCCTTCCACTCTGGAGACCCTAGTTCGATTCTCATACGCTGGGTGATGGGCATCACACTGAGCAAACTGCGTTGAGCTTTAGGGAAATATAGGAAATGATGGACTTCATGTTTGAAGAACCCTTAGTGCTTTTATGGCAACCCGAGTTAACAAAGTGGCTTGAAGCGATCGTTAGTGTGTTGCAAGGTTATGCCTAGTCGATGTTTTTATTCTATTTTATGTGTTGTGTTGTTTCGCCGCGATTATCAATGCAAGTCCATAAAATTTACAAGCAAGTAATAGAGTTTGTCATTTTTAGAACTTCCAGATTTTGGTACTCAGAGATGGCATGGTTCTTCAAGAAGGCCTTAGACCTTTTCATAGAGAACCATTTCTTGAAATCCACATCAGTAAGCTCCAGGGCAGTGGGTAAACGAATTTCCTTAATGCTCTACATACTCCAACACTTTTTATGTCAAAGACCCTACATGAAGTCGCCGCAGGCATTGTTACAAGCGGATATAAGCGATCGTATAGTCGGCATAGTGGTTGCGTCAACACTTTCCAGAATACTTTTGTACCCTACTGCTGTAGTAGAAATTGAATCCCTATTTCGCATAGTGGTGATAAGTATAGATAGAGGCCATTATAGGTTGGCATGAAAATAAACATTAATGACGCCTGAGTACAACCGATATCAAAAGGAAAGCCAATGTGAATAATGCATTGAAGCAAGCTCAAAGAATTAAAAAAAGAATTCGTTACTTTGTGGGGAAAATGTTTCGAGGAAGCCATCTCAAACCAGATAGCAGATATAGGATACCTTGAAACAGTAGAAGAATTTGAAGCAATTGAAGCAGTTGATGCAGTTGATGCCGTTGATGCGTTGAATCAGTTGAAGCAGTTGCAACAGTTGAAGCAGTTGATGCATGTGGAAAATATGAAGAGGTGCCCGCAAGGGAGGGAAGACGTGGTGCGTTGACGATCGGGTGCTCCCCGGTCGTTCGGGAGCGGATGGCGCCGGCCCTGCAAGGCTTTGGTTTTTTGACGGCAATAGCCGCAAGCTACGTTTTTTGTTATGTATGTTAAAGTATTTAAAGCTAAGTGTTATTGTAAACCAGTCAGTCGGAGTTGGGAGTCGGAGCGCAGCAAGAGGAAGGTTATTTTGTAAGTTTCTTGTTCTTGTTCTGTTCGTCTGGGTGTACTTGTCTGGGTGCTGGGCGGTAGTCTCTT
>QQSS02224020.1:0-10612 GCA_003687565.2 Craspedacusta sowerbii | reverse complement strand
AATAATAATAATAATAATAATAATAATAATAATAATAATAATAATAATAATAGTAATAATAATAACAATAATAATAATAATAACCATAATAACAACAATTTTTCCTTTTAAACTTTATATATTTTTCAACCTTTCAACGATATATTGTAGACGCTGGGACCACGCAATATTATTTGCATGATGCCTCGGATGATGCAATCTTGGACATTGCATTGTCTAGTCAAAGTTTTACAGTTTGGCAGCCACGTACACCTCACAGGCTTTATTGACTCCGACAGGTTCGTTCGTAATTACTCTTCCTTCAAGTTATCATGAAGTTTACTTTCCGAGGCGCCGATTAGTGCCGCCACAGCCTCTTTCCTACTGCAGAAGAACGTCAACGTAGGCATGGCACTGTCGGCTCGGCTGTCTCTCTATTCTCGTCCATATCCACTTTAATGAACTTCGCGTTCTTAAACTGGTCAGCAAGTTTCTAAAAGACAGGTCCAATTTTCTTACATAGGCCACACCAATTGGCAGCAAAATCAACAGCTACCAGTTTGTTCTCTGCATGAACTTGTGTAACAGCGTACTTGGTCACATTGCTGAACGGAAAGCTGCATCCACCCGTTCCATAGCATCAAGAGAAGAATCCTCAAGTTGTGCCTCCTAGTTCCTTCGTCCGCAAAGCTCTTCGAGCAAGTTTTTGCTGTCTCAGCATTGTGAAATGTTCATTTTTAATAGAAACCTCTCGTTTTGGAACAGATTCTCTTGGACTGAGCAATTTAGCTTAGCGTAGTGTTGCCATGGCGACGATTCTTTTGAAAGCCCACACTATAGATGTCTTAAGATAACCTGCATGATGCTACTTGTCCCCATAAGAAGCTTTTTGAGTGAAACCTTAGAACGAATCTTGGGTGATTTAGGAGTCAGTATTAATTTTGCATTTGTAAGAGCGTGTTAGGTTGTAGTCATTGCTTGCAGTTGCATTGTAAACGTATAAGCTTTCGGATATCAATTTTCCTCTTCTCCATGCTTCATCGTTCTGTTCATAAAATATGTATTAAACTTTCCAAATGTTTCTCTCAGTAAAGCTAGTGGATTGCTTGGGACTTGGAAATATTGGCATGTGACTTACTTGAGAGATGCGATCGAGGAAATCGATCGATGCAATAATGGAGCTCTTTAGCACCCTGAAGACTTCCATGTTCTTTGATGCACTAATTCAGCGACATGAGTAGTAAGAATATTCAAAAGGGGCATTTATTATATCGATTGAAAAAGATGGCTTAACTGTCATGTAAACAGTGATAGCCATAAAAAAGGACTAAAAAATGCTACGCAACTAGCACACATTGAAAACAATTTCATGGGGACAATATGGCGTAAGCACAAGCATGGCGAATGGTCTGTTCCTTGCCGATATGGTCAGAGTATATCCTACTGGCTGAACCAATGCACATGGGAAAACAAAGAAGAAAGAATAATGTAGGATTTGGTTGTACCAGTAGCTGGCGCTCTTCAAACCACCTTCACTTAAGTTACGGATACGACACTGACGGGCTCTCGCACTTGCCGATCTAAGTATTTGGACATCCGTTAGATGTGCAATCTGTAGCGACAACTGAGACGTGGTAGGTACGCTAAAGAAGCAAATGATGACGCAAAAAGGTTTCCTGGAAGCTTGTTCAAATAATCGAACAAGGAGTCGGAAAAACGACCCGATACAAGCATGAGCGGTCAATCACATGACACAGCCACTGCGCTTGAATGCGGTGGGCTAAATGACACTGACAGAGCTTACGTGAAAAACCGTAATCTGAGTGGCAAGGCTCGTCGTATCTTGTGAATGTCGGGAAAACGACTTTCCAATAAATTCCAACACTCAAAGAAATCTGGTGTCCCTAAACTGATTATCCTACTGTATTGCTTATCATAATTCTATAGAGAATAGAGATCAACCCGGTGTTATCTCGGTGAAGTAGAGTTTTCGTCCATGTCCAAAGAAAAATGGCACGTGAATTTCCAAGCTTATGTTGCATAAGCAGCCTGTCTGAAAGCCATGATGTGTCTGGGAGGATATATCGATATATGAAAGGCTCCAGAGCTTCTGTGGTTTTGGCCCAAGTCATGACTTTTCACACCATCATCAAACTCCTTGCGTTCATAGACAGCTGCAACTTGAAACAGATGCTACGCCACTTACCTTGCACATGGCTTGCTGCACCACCTCACAATCTTGCACTGGCTTGTGACTGAGTCCTCTTGTTGGATGAATGTTTGTCGCAAGCTGCTTGTCACCGCGGCTGCTTGGAAGATGTGACTTTACTTCCAGAGGGTGGCCTGTCGGAAGCCAGGCACTTACTGCCCCTAGTAACATTAAGTCGACGCCCTGATAAAGATGTTGGCTGAACTTTGATCGCAGCTCCTGCTCTGTTTAGGCTGAGGACAGCGTTATGCAAGAAGCATGTGAAAGAGGAAGCACTTAAGAGTTGTCTCAATCTTTCTACTGCATTTTGTAGTCCACTTTGGCACCCTGGGTCCCCTCCAAACTTCGTAAACTGTTTCTTGAGTAGTTGGTAATATTCATCTCCCAGGCCATCACAGCTCTCAATATCCACATCAATGCCAATAAATGTAAAGAACATCTTTGACAGCAAAGCTTACTGGCACTGCTCACCATGTGCTTCATATGATACAACCCCAGTGACATGTTGACTGCCAACCACAGGGATTTCTGGCTGTAGCTTTTTGCAAAACAACGCAGATGGGCAACTCTCTCCAAGTGCAATTTAAGAATACAACATGGCAGCATATTTCAGGATCCTTGGCTTGCATTCCAGCATTCCATTTGCATTTGGTTAGCACATGTTAACGATGTGATAAGAGTCCTCTCTGCAGTTTTGAACTAATAGCAGACAGGATGTTTCTTGGTTGCCAACCTGCAACCAAGCAATTTGCATTTTAAGTCACTACCGCTGCCCAATCAGCAACTGATGATCGTGCATGCACATCGATGCAAAGGGGTGAAGTCCCTTTAAAATCCTCAGTTTTTCCAAGCACCAATTTAAGAATTGACCCTCAGCTTTGGAAGTGGAGAGGATCTCATTTGAAGCCATGTATAGATAGTCCGTTCAGGGGCAATCTGATATTTCTTGCAAAATCCTATGTTTGAACAGATGTTGCTGATTCCCTGGGGCCTTGATTAGTAAACTCTATGTAAGGAACACCAAATAATACTTGCTTACCATCATGTTTGTCGCCCAGAGGTGCATAATATCCTTATAGCCATGCTGTTTTTGCAGCGCTAATATTGCAACTTGATGACATGTCTCAGTAGAGATCATTACAATGTTCGACTATGTGGCATCTATAATTTGACACTCAAGATTTATCACCAGATATTTCGACACATCTCAAACTTTACAGACTTATAGTGATCTTGAGCTTAAGTAGGCATCATACAGTAGTGCCTAGACATACAGCTGCCTCTGTTTACAACTTATTGGACGTACAAGAATGTGTCAAAAAGAATATGTCAAAAAATAGTGGCCCAAAAAGTCGAAGTGCCACTTCGGACTCAGAATTTAGGGGCAGTCTTAAAATGCCCTTTTTGTCAGTATCTCAGGTAGGCAAAAGTCTGTGGGCTAAGCAAAATTCTAGACATCAACTGACGAGTTAGTACTTAGTAATTCCATCCACAAAGTTACTAATTTTTTTACAAGAAACCGTTTGCCTTTGCCAATTTTTTTGTTAGTTCAGCGAGCTGAGCTTCCCATGAAAGAAAAGAGTCTAAGATCACTCCAAGATACCATTTTATTCGACAAGAATATTTTTTTCACCTTCCCTTTTAAAGTGAGTCTGGCGTAGCAGCGCCTCCTCCGAGGTCTTAACAACATAACTTCAGATTTACTTTCATTAAGTGACAACCTATTGGCGATACAATCGTAAATTCCAGAAATCTCGCGATTCATCGTCACTTTCATTTACTTAAGAGACCTACTCTTGTACCAAATAGTGGTCTCGTCAGCAAAATGTTGCACAACACATCTGTGAAAGTCATTTATATGTAATAAGAAAAGCAAGGGCCCCAGTACAGATCCATGGGGAACACCACAGTCTACGTTATTGATTCCCGAATCAAAGCCGTCAATAGTGACATATTGTATTCGTCCCTTAAGATACGATTTAAACCAGTTGAGACATGCTCCGCGAACACCATAAATTTCAAGTTATCTAACAGTATTTTAAGGTTAACCGACACGGTGTCAAATGCCTTTTCTTAGTGTAGTGTCCGCATGCTAATACTACACTTGTACAATAGACGCAACTCGACTCGCTAAGAAGATTCGGAATATACTACAACATCTAGCAGCTCATACAACACAGCTCATACACCTCATACAACACAACTCGCACAAGTCTCTCGGTCCTCTTACAAAGTTTTCTAATGAGTAAATTGTTCCACGGAAGGTTCGTCGCTTACGCAATGTCCAACTCGTGCAGGGAGCCTCTAATTGCTCATTTGGGAAAAGAACACTTTATTTAGTCCAAAAACACAACCATAAGCGTACTCGCCATCAAGGATCAAGGAGATCGCTTACTGACAGCACAAGATAAATTAGTGAATGATTTGTGGAGTGATTCTTTCGAAAGCCGAATTGTGAGTCAAGGTTGTACTTTTAAATACGAATGGACAAGCGTATACATGTTTTTTTTTCTAGTACTCCAATATTAGGTAAAAGGGAAATCGGACGATAGTTACTCCATGCGTGTTTTGGCCAGGACTTGTGTATTGGTACCACTTTTGCTGCTTTAAGGTTTCCAGGAAAGATTCCTTCCATAAAAGATAAATTAATAAGGGTATGATATTGGGGCAGGGGTATAGAGGAAGTGAGATCCACACTTACGAAGATTAGTAGGGATAGTGTAAGGTCTACAAACACTAGACTTGTTTAAGGAACTATAGATATCAATTATTTCACTAGGATCAGTGAGATGTAAAGATAAGCTTTGTTTTGTATGTGGCGGCAGGTAGGAACGGAAATTCTTGGGGGCGTCAGGCATTTTATCAGCAAGGTATTTTCCGACGGTAGCAAAATAGTCGTTGAAGGAATCAGCAATATTTTGTGGCTTACAATTGCTTGGATCAGTTCTATAAAACATAGAGCTATTGCCCTCGCTTACATTGATTATCAATTTAGTACCAGCCCAAGTTTTTCATGTGCCTTTTTTGTTTTGAAGGAAGAAATTCTTGTAGTCCGATAATTTACTTTTTTAAATCTGACCCTCGACTGGGTTGTGATGCATCTTGTATTTAGTATAGGCTTCACTACGAGCAAATCGGTTTTGGTTACAATTCGTCTGTTATTTACTCAAGTTGAGCTTAAATATGCATGTCTTTTTTTTTTTGAAACAAACACCCTTGAGTGTACATCAGAAGATTTACTTTTTCAGGTGCATGAATAGCACACATGATTGCTTAAAATTTTAAAATCGCTACTACATGTAAAATAAATAATAAAAAAAGAATTTCAAGACTTAGCTTCTGCCATGATACCAAAATTGAAAGTCAGTCACATTCTTAAGCTTATTTTTGTCGTGAAACAAGGCATCGCATAAAGTTTTTCGAAATAAATTATCGAAGCTTTTTGTGACGAGTCTGAAGTTTGGATCACTTTAATTTTATATCTTGCCTCTAGCACATCACCAACATCAGCTATAGCAATTAGCATAGAATCAACAAATGTTCCCTACAAGCTTAAGAGATATTAAATGGCATATAAGTGAGCTTTCTATAACCCATCACCCAACTTTTCCTTAAGTGCATAACTTCGTTTTCCTCAGCATGTAGCAACTATCTGTAAGTCAATAAGTAATATGCTTGATGCCTTTTGGCTTTTGCAACCTGCTGGAGTTGCAAGCATAATAGATATCTGGAAGGGCACTAATACCTAGGATTTAAAGTAATTTCTTTGCTTTATACCGCTCCAAACCCTAAGCCTGCACCATGCACTGTATTGTTGATGGCCATTGCCGAATTGTGCGTCAATTGCTATAATAGCAATAAATTGTACGCAGGGGATGTTGGACGCATCTGTCGGATGTTAGTGTTGCAGATCGATTTTCTTGGAAGCGTGGCAGCCTATCGCAATGGGAACATTTGTATCTGGTCATGAACAGGCTGGACATGTTCCTCCATGTTGTATTTTTTTTTGGGTTCAACTTTCAGTAAGCAGTCAAATTGCTTAGCAACATGATCCTTAATCTTTTACCCCGTTGTGTAGGTTAAATTTGTCATTTGCATTTAGATTATTTTGAATCTGAGACTTCATGTTACTGATGAGTCAGTAGGGGAAAGGTGGCAAAGCTTAATACTCCAGTTTAAGCTGAGAGCTGGTAGTTGCTTTACAGTAATATTAAGGTAGATAGTTGTCAGGTGTTCATTGCTATCGCATTGATATTGAGTCACTGCAGCCAGTATTGGTGAAGTACTTTGTTGATTTTGTTGTCTGAAAGACGAGTCGCATCAAATATTTTGGAAATCGATGGTATGCTGTATAAGCTGCGTAGCGTGGTTCGAATAAATGATAATTACACACTCATCCCAAGTCTTTTGAAGAGGAACGCTAGTGTTGATAAGTACTAATACAATGTTCTACTAATATGTTCCTTTTTATCTTTAGATCACGCTACTGAGTCGATGACTGCGGCTTCGGACGTGCTCTTGTGTTCAAGTTGATTTCCTATTCGTGCCATTTGTTAAAATTTGTTTTGCATTTGTTTAATTTTAAAGTATTGTTGTTTTGCAGCTCAGTGTGTATTGCTTCTCTCTGTTGCGGCTTTCGGAGCTACCGCGCTCTACTAAACGCGTAGAATTAATTATCGTTCAAACGTTGACACTGCGTAGAAGATACTCATACTGATGTGTTTCTGTCTGGGCTGCGGAGAAGCAGCAACTAAACCACGGTCCCGTCGAAAACGCATCCGCTATATATGCGCGCCTGGTACTCTTTGGTGTAAATATAAAATCGACTACGAAAAGGTCTGCTCGCACTGGATCTGTCTCTTTGAACCAACACAACTCTATCTATATATATGAATTTCGGTATGTAATTAAGTAATCAGTAAACGATATCCTCTCGGAAAATTCCTGCAGTCTTTCATTTCTTGACAGGGACACTCAAGGCGCTGTGACGCTCTTGGGTCTGTGATATTGCCGCTGCCGACATAGTATCTGGTTCTACCGTCTCCGCGTATCCGATGACGTCGGTGCCGTCTGTTTTTAAGATGGCTTTATGCACTCTTCAGACCGAAAAAATGTCGCCTCTGGCATTTGTCGCCGACGTTTTAACTTCAGTTTCACTCATCGCCTTTTTTTAATTTTCACACCTGCTTTTCAAGAGTGTGAACAAGACCAAGCGAAGTCCGCGGTAGCTAAGGCTTCAGGTAACACAGTCCGGGCAGGAAAGTGCCTCTTCAACAGGATCTTCGCCACGAGGACATCCGAGTCGAACTTCAACCCGATTGGTGCCAGGATCTAGCATTCTCGCTTATAAAGCAACACCGTACCCACATAACAATATTTGACTATATGCAACGTAGCTTCAAAACCATAGCTTGTGAAAATGTCCTTAACGCAAATAAAACAAAATATCCTTAACGCAAACGCAGCGCTTAGAACGCAAGTTTCTAGTTTCATTGGCTCCAAAATTCTTGAGGGCGATAGGGTAGATCCGCTGCTGAGCCGCGAATGCTGCAGACCTGATTGAAATCGGCGTCGTTTGGAAACAGCGGTTGTCGTCTTGAGCGGGTCGATGGTTCTTCACCGTCCTCGATATCCTGTGGATATCCAGCTACTTGACCTTCCAAATTGACTAGCAAGCGACTCAGTCAGAGGCAAAGCTACTTTTATCGGGCTTATAGTGAACTGAAAAATTAAAATCCGCCAGTTTATTTACCCACCTTGACCGGTGGCATTCAGCTTGCTAGAGGTCATAACATTACATAATTTGTTATTATCGGTGTACACATCGAAATATGGAGCGTAAAACAAGTAATTATTAAACTGCGCCGTAATTGCCCAATAAAGCTCCAGAAACTCAAGTTTGGAACTGTGGTAATTTTTCTCACTACTTGACAATGTGTTGCTACCATACCCTATAACACGGATTTCCCCTTTTTGATACGGAACACAACCCAGAGTAAGATGCATCGCAAATGAGCATGAATGGACTAGCAGTCGGGATAACCCAGTACCGGAGGCTCGGTGATTGTGGTAATAAGCTTGCTGAGCAAGTTATGATGGGTGGGCATCCAGTCGAGTTGAGGCTTTGAAGAGAGATGACCTTGGGATACCATGGAGTTTTTACGGCGTTGCTTGGACGTGGACTTATCGCGTTGAATTAGATCGAAAAGGGGCTTAGTTATACGATTTCAGGCACTGCCTCTCAAAAACAGTAGCTCATCATTTCGCAGATGACACTAACATTCTATTAAGTCACACATCACTAAAAGTTATCAGAAAGTCGCTTTCAAAGGAACTCGTTAATGTTTTTGTATCTTTAAATGCAAAAAAGACCGAGCTCGTCCTATTTAAATCATCAAACAAGCAAAAGGAACGCAGACTTACAGTAAAATTTCAAGGTATCAAAATGTTTTTGTCAAATAAAGTCATTTATTTGGGCGTGCTGATAGACTCCTCTCTTAGCTGGAAACCTATATAGCAAAGCGTTCTAAAAAATTGAACCGGGCTGTTGCAATTCTCGCTGAAGTTAGTCATTGCGTACTTTTGAAAACACTTAGAATTATTTATTTTAGTCTTTTTCAATCGCATCTATGTTATACACGCGCGAGTTCTAAGTTAAGTGCCGGCAAAAGAAGATACACCAGTTCTGACAACAGTAACTGTATTCTTCAACTAAATCTTATTAATCCCACAAATACACTTCTTCTGGCATCTCTCTCAATCTCCCCTTCTCTACTTCCCTATCTCCATATATCTGTCCAAACAATACCCACGAGTACAATGACTAATTATGTCACGTGACTAAAGCAACCAATCATAACATCCCAACATAACATCTATCTTACAGGTGCCTGGTGTGGGGTTTTGCGAGTCCAAATACTGCAGAGGCTGTGTCAGATTCAAAAACGAGAGCGATCAGGGTGATGTCCTTTTCTGATTTTCATTAGCCGACATCTTCGTTATTTGCGCGAATGGATATATTAAAGCTGCAAGATCTGATAGATTTAAAAAGATGTCTTTTCATGTACGATTGGAACTCTGGAGACGTACCCACTGCTCTAAAACCCCTCTTTCGCCATAATATTTCCAGAACTACAAGGTACAAAGATGGTGGAAAGTTGGATTACTCAATGTTCACACTGTAAAATACGGTATTAGATCACTTAGATACGCGGGTCCCACATTGTTCAACAATATGCTTAATGTGAAAATAGATCTACATACTAGTAAAGTACTATTTAAGAGACACTTGTCTGCCCTTCTCCAAGCCAAGTACTAAAATAATTCTCGGGAACGTGGAAAACGCACCAAATGCAAGGTTCCAACAAATTTTCGCAAGGTGATACCAATAGTCAAACGAAATGGAAGGAAAAATAAAGAAATAAATTAAGTACGAATGCATATGCTTATATATTACAAAAACTAAATGCCAGACTGTTATGAAGCGCTGTCAAGACCCACATTCTTGCTGTATCACGTAGGCACTACTGGTACATGTATTTGCTTTTTCTTACGCGCGGTGCGCAAGCCTGGTGTTCTTCTTTATGAAAGTTGTAGACAGATTTAGGGTGGGCCCTTCTCTTCCGATTAGCTATGCTACGAAAAGCCCTCCCTCCCATTCAGCCATGACGTTTTATTTATGAATGTATTCATGTACGCTGTTGGTTAATGGGAGAATATATCTTGTTGTTGTTGTTGTTGTTGTTGTTGTTGTTGTTGTTGTATACGACTGAAATTCGGGATGTTCCGACGATTGCACCCTACCAGCCCTAGAAGCCGACGTACTTCGCCAACGTTACGTGGTACCCGATCTTTAAGCGTTACAACCGCTCTGACGTTGTCAGGATCTGGGCGATAACCACCGCTCCCACAATCCGACCAAGGTATTTAACTTCGTTCTTGAAGAATTTACACGTAGAAACTTATAACTTTACACCACTTTCAAAAAGTCGTCTTAACTTCTTCTCGTGTGTTCAAGATGATCATCAGTATATCATCTTCGTCCCTAGAAAATACCCGGCACTCTTCCCTCAGCACTGCGCGAACTCGCTCTGATTGGGCGCCCGTTAACCTCGTTAAATCAATGCTATCGATAATATTCCACGCATGCGCGTCATCATATGTGTCTATTGCGCTACTTTCACCCGTTATTTAGGCTACTCCCACCTCTTGAGCTATCCTTGCCTTGGTTGACGAGCGAGGCAACTGATCGCTTTTCAACCACTATAGATTTGGTTCGCAGCCGATTCAGCGCCAGCCTATTAAGCTCGAGCCAATTTAGCTTTTGTATTGAGCGCTTTGCAGTATAGCACCAAACAAGATGGCGCCATCCAGTTGAGCTCTTTGCAAGCTAGCGACAGTCACTCCCACTTGAGTGAATGGCGC
>QQSS02223998.1:0-10613 GCA_003687565.2 Craspedacusta sowerbii | reverse complement strand
TATATATATATATATATATATATATATATATATGTAAGTGCAGCGGGTCTGATCGCGGCTTGGGTGCCAAAAACGTTTGGGTTTGGTCGTGTCGGGTCATGCAAAATTACACACAATCATTTATTTGCAGGCACGTAACTCTTTCGTTAGTCCAAAAGTGCTGAAGTGCAGAGACCTCCAGAAAGGGTTAGTTAGGGTAGCTCGTGTGTTGCATGTCAATCAGCATGTTTGCATGTTTGTTCATTACGAAGGTTAGATGGAAGCTGAGGGAAACTGCAGCCTAAAACCAGGCACATGCCACTACCTACTACGTAAATTGAGTTGCTTCATGCTAGACGCTGGGTCTTGTTTCGACATTGCGTTCTGACCAATTCCTTTCCTTTTGCTAACCTATGTTTGATTTGTTCGACAGTCCTGTATTTCCAATTATGACCCCTTTTCGAAAAGGTGCACGGATTCGCACTGACGATAAGTTGGCGCTAGTACGTGTAGTTACATAGCTTGATGAAACCCTGTTTTGCTGTACTTGTGAGTGAGTGCGAGTTCGCAATCTCTGACAAAATACTCAGATATAAAAGGTATTTTCAATTCGATTAGCCCTGAGGCTATCGAGGATGTCTCTATCTTCAGCAAATGCAATTATTATGCTATTTTTGTTTAGAGCAAATAAATGCGTTGCTGTTGTTGTTGTTGATTTTGTTTTTGTTGTTGTTGTTACCAGGGTAAGCTAGAGTTAGATCTATCTGCTTTCTATGTTTTTTTTTCCTTTTCTTGAAATTTTTTCAAATTTTCAAATTATTATGTGAATTCAATTTATTACATCCAACTTTTTTTCTAATTTATCCAAGGTCTTGTCTCAAATTGTTCCCTTCTACGATGCGGTCCCTTAATGGCGTCGACTTTTGCTGTGGGCCTAGCTGCGACCCAGTTTTGTGGCTTTTGCTGCTGTTATGTAATCTCCATGTGCAAGGAACGTGGTAAGCAGGTTGTTTTTCAAGCTGCTTACCAAGAACTTTGCCGCTGAAGTGCGCATCAAACAATGCTAGCGCCATGGCTACTGCATGCAATCAATATCTCACATGCTTGCTCAGGCATCACCCGCTATAGAAAACTATTTGACCAGGAAAACGAGCCTTTCTTGGAAGAGAACACGCAAGTTCTCGTGTCCCTCAGAATTGAAAACACTTCCAAAGCAAGCTGCATTTACCTAAGAATAGCTTCTTGCAAATACTCCTTTCTTGATTTGAATAGTTGCGTGACCAAACTGATGAGAAAACCTTAGCTTCTAACAGGCATCGACGTCAAGGGCCTACCATCTTGTTAATAATCAATATACCAAACAATTGTTCTGGAAAGCGTCACAAAGATGAAAATTACGTCAGGTAACTTTGTTAAACGATTGGGTGGGACTGACACGAAGGTATGCTATTTGTTGTAAACACAGAAGATGAACGGCCCTCCCGCAGTGTAAGTGCACATTTGCAAGGCTCCTGGTAGTCGTAGGAAAAGTGTAAAATCCGGTCTGCAAAATCAATACGTATTTCGCTGGCCCGATTCCCGCTATCAAGGCGTAAGCGATGATCTCTTTAACAATGAACTTTCGACCCTTAATGCTGTTGAGATTTATTGTTTGGTTGTGCCACTACCAAATTTTTTTTGTTTGTTTTGTTTTGTACTGCAAACATCAAACTATTACGGAGGGAAAAACGAATAGCAATACATGTTTCGAACCAAGATGTTCGGTTCATAGCACTTGTACATAAGGGCACTGAGGGATATCCTGTTTATGTATATTGTGAGCGGACGAAAACATAAGAAGCAAGATAGTATAAGGGTCTTTTTAAAAAATAACAATCGGTGCTAACAGTCATTGTAACAAAACTCATTGCCAAGAAGCATTCTTGCTAGAGAAACATGTATCTGCAGAAATCTTTGAAAATTCCATATATTGCATTAAACGTAGAACGTGATGCAGTACATAGCATAGGAGTTTGAATCGACTTCTATCAAAGCCAATCACTTGGTACCAAGTATTCGGAGCTTTATTTTCGAAATTTCGAAAATTTCTTTGCGATATCGTTTCGCTCCTTCCTTCGAAGCTTCCATTATCTTGAAAATCAAATAGACAATTTAGCCCCACAATAATAGGAGAACTTACGAAGTTTCGTGCTTGGGGCAATTCGAACGGCACAAAGAAATACGTAAACAAATCGATCAATGTCATTTCTATCGTTTTCGCGTCGAAAATTTTCGTCCTGGCAGTTCTTTCCTTGGCATGCTTCTTTGCAAGGAAGAAAATCTCAGACGCACGGGCTTTCACACGAATCACCGCCTTATTGGATTTTTTTTAACGGAATAATACGTTTTTCAAACTTTCTCGGAGCGCACAAGGCAACGATCAAGGATCAGCGAGCGTGGGTCGCCTCACGGTTAGCGCGAAACAATCCCCCATGTTTTCCATTGTCGAACGCGCTTGTTCGTCCAATCGGATTCGAGCGTTCGAAACATCCAACGAATACCGCAGCTATTCATTGGCTTGCTTTTGACGTCATTCGCATGTGATTGGATAAACAAAGTAAGGGACACGAAAGCTTTGTTTTCGTTAATGGTTTCGTAGATAAACCCGCAATTCCGCGGCTGAAGGTTAGTTATTAGGTATGATAACGTTCGTTAGGTACGGTGAGCTTCGGCTTGTAATCTAGATAGCACAGCGAGGAAGAATGGCAATAAACAAAATAGAGTTTATGGAGGTACGTGGCTGTGTGGGATTGCGTTATTAGTGTTTATTCTTCAAAGTGTGTTTCACAAGTTGACGAGATGTATTTGGGGAAAAGTCACGTGGGGATAGCTTTTCGGATGGAGGCGGTCGTTAGTCGTTTTGGGAGGAAGTTTAGTTCGCGGCTTCGAAGAAAAAAATGCAGAATAGGAAAGTTCGTTATTGGAAATGCCTTTGAAAACCTGCAGAGAACTTAAAGGAGAGCAGAGCGCTATCCCAGAGACCAATTCCTAGCGTACAATGTAAATATTTGGAGTGTATACGAGCCTGTCGGCAATGCGAGAACGAAAAACATCTCGGCGCGCGCCGGCTCTCGCAATCGAGAGTTCATTCTCCGAAGCTCGCGAAGTGTGCCTGTGAACAAACCTGTGGTTTATGTTTTTTGCGCGCATGCGTAGCGGAGAGCCGTTAAAACGCTAAAGCCGTTTCTTCGTTTAGGAGGACAACTTGCCGTTTATCGAGGCGTGTTTACCGTTCGTGAAAAGCGCTGCCTACACGTGGATG
Source organism: Craspedacusta sowerbii (assembly GCA_003687565.2). Classification (NCBI taxonomy): domain Eukaryota; kingdom Metazoa; phylum Cnidaria; class Hydrozoa; order Limnomedusae; family Olindiidae; genus Craspedacusta; species Craspedacusta sowerbii. Next base: position 7,333 of record QQSS02223998.1, on the reverse strand, counting down.
CATATGCAGGCAAGTAAACGACGGTTCCATAAGCGACACGAGACGCGGATGACGGCCGACGAATTGCGCGAGATCAAGGAGTCGCACGACACCCAACCGCCCGACGTAAAGCAGAAATGGGCGAGTCGGTTGCTGGCGAAGTTGAGGAAGGACATACGACCGGACTGCTACGAGGAGTTCATCACCGCCGTCAGTAGGCGAGGTACATGCGATACCGATTGCGTGCTCACGAATCCCGATCAGAAGGGAAAAATGCGGCGGATAGACTGTCTGAGGCAGGCGGACAAGGTGTGGAGGTATGTAGCCGGCATTTTATTCGCGCACGGTCCTCTGCCCGTAGCTCTACTCCCCAAGAAGAAATCTTGAACTTAGATATAAATAGGAACTAGAAGACAGTATAGTTAAGGTTATAGTTAAGTGTCTTGCCCGATGACTTTGCCTTTCCGGAAAGCCAAGGAATGCAAATATCTTCGGGATATGTGTGATTATGTGTTTCTGCTCGGAATTCTAAGTTTTTTTTCCTTATTTGAGTTCATTTAAAGCGTTTCTTGGTGTAAGCAACGCGTAAGTTTCACTTTGTTTTGATCACGCTTCTGAGTCGTGCACTTTCGTATTCTTGGCAAGCAAGATGGCGGCAGTTTTTCAAAATGGCGATCGCTCGGTTAGTCACGACCCAGTTTTTGCCGCTCGTATTGTCGGCAACTGCTGCCGTATATGGTCGTTCGTTTATATTGCAGCTCTCCGTACATAAGTAAAGCACCTCTCGCTTGGCTCCCTCCCACCATAGCAGACTTGAAATTTGCGAACGTACGTCGATTGCACTTCTGCCGACATAGTTAAAGCGCCCCGTGTAGGTCTAGGAATGTGGCGTACCCACTGATAATATAATATATATACCTATATTATAACTCACTATATAGATCAGTGGGCTTGACGTGGTAGCGAGCATCTTTGCCGTATCGTTGGTGTGACAGCTTCCTTTTGAGGGAGAACTAATCACTGCCTATCTTGAGCTGGAAACGTTTGGGCTCTAACATTAACTTGTAGCTAGGCTAGGTTAATTACGGTCTCTCAATGCTGATGGGCGGTATTTATGTTATGCGGGTTCCTTTCACTCGGCCAGGTTGGATCTGGTGGTGGTGATCCTGTTCTACGCCACGCCACTTGAAAGCACGGACGGAGAGCGGCTGGGAAAGATACCGTCGTGTCGGAACAAGACCTTGTGTGTCAACCCGTTGCATATCTCTTTGAACGCCAAAGAGCTGGACTTGTATCTCTCGAATTTTCTGGCGCAACCTGGTGAGTTCTCAAGTTTCCTATCTTGATGACTAGTTCCCGCTCATCCTTGGTCTGCTCGTGCGCGCGCATGTTCCCGTTGGCCGCCCTCGCACGGCCCGCGGGCCGTGCGCATGTGTTGCTCTAGGGTATGTGTCATTGCGATCCGTTTGTAGATCCTATCTGTCTGATTTGGGCATGCATGAAAATCTAACATTTATAAAACGCGGCTGCACGCAAGGCTTCGAGATATATACTTGTCTTCGAAAGGATCTTCCCAAGGGCTTGAATATGCACATACGTAGAAAATTTTTATGTGTATGAATATGGAAGTCAGAAATGCCAGGTATGTAGTGGTGGTCAGGTATTTGCTATGGCCGCGTGAACTTCCCCCTTGTTTACCATGTTCGGCTGTGAATTTGGCTTGGTGCGAGCGACCACGTTGGAATGTTGCGACCGCGCCCGATTGACGTCACGGAGCTGGGTGCAAGTGCGTGACGTGCTGATTCACCACGTGATGTTCCTTTATCCGATACTCGTTCGCAGGTTCATTCAGTCAATATCTGCGCATGTCTGAAATCCCCCCCCCCTTTCTCGAAATCCAGGCACCGTGGTTTTTATTTTTCCGAGAGCTCAATCTCTATGTACTCGTCTAAAGATACGAGAAGGAATGCCGCGCCCAACACCCTATGGTAATACTTGTCCACCTTATTGCCCTGGGGTCTCGTTGTCTTTCTGTAGCCGTGTCTCTAGCGTCAGTTCCCTCTGTCCCGCCGCGGCATGCGTGGGTGCCACAGGAACCAAGTATAGGATTCTTGACGCCGAAATTGCGGAACTATAGTCTGAAACTAGCAACTAGAGGCGTCTAGACTTACGCTGCGGTTACAGAACTATGCTAGTGGACTACTGTAACTGGAGTGGATGTAAAACTATATTTGTGGACTGCTGTAACTGGAGTGGATGAAGAGAGCGAGAGTGCGGAACGAGGGTAGTTGCTCTTCTGTTGATCTCGAATATTTGTTTTTTTTTTCTTTCTGTTATATCTCTATTGATTGAATTTGTTGCGCTCTCTGCGTGTAGAGTGCGTATTATTAATATTTGTATGTCTGTTAATGTTGGTCTCGATTGATTGAATTAGTTGCGTATAGAGTGCGTATTATTATTATTATTTTTGTATTGTTGAGCTCGATTAATTGGTATTTCTTGCGCTCTCTGCGTAGGTCTTCCCGAGGAGCCCACTATTATGCTGTCGGGTGTCTACACGCGAAGCGAGCTGCTCCGAAACTCCAAAGGTGAGAACGGACAAACGTTTGGCCCATGCTGGTTCATGTTGCAATCTTCCACGTGTTCTTCTTTAATCTGCTCGTCTTGGAATTTGGAGCCCGATGTTGCAAGGTAGCTTCTTTGTAGTACTAATAGATGCTGTTGTTTTTTTTTTGTTTTTTGTTGTTGTTGTTTTGGTGGTGGTAGTAGTAGTAGTTGTTGTTGTTTTGTTGTTTTATTTTGTATGGTATCCCGTCTTTTGCCTGCCGCAACAGGCTTTTGAAGGACATGTTTCGTTTACACTTCCACGGGTGGACACTGTTCGATATCGTACGTACATTCATAGTTTCCATAGTGAAAAAAGGTTTTATAAGACGCCAGTTTGAGGAAGTTGACATAGGAACCTGGTTGCCAGATAGTGGAGGGGAGAGGAGGGCGGAGATGAGGGCATTGTGGGAAATAATCGAATTGTATTGACAGTTAGAGGCTCGCTGATTGGCGATCAGTGTTAAATTAAGCTGGAGCTTAACTATTGGTGCTGGCTCCAGTGCAGTTCCGGTATGATGCAATGTAATTAGACGTACGGTAGGATAAACATTCTTGTTTGGGTGCTGATCGCTCTACAACTGTTACGTGCAAACTAGAACATCACAATGAAGGCACCTCTTTTCGATTATATCGTGGAGAACATGTTTCTACAAAGCCTCATCGAGGACATATTTCGACAAGTCCGTTTTCATAATCAGCTGTCAATACCCGAGTAAACTTCAACAGGATATGAAAACCCTTGGCGACTATTCCCCTAGTCCTTATACATATGCTGGTCTGGTGAAGTCCATGTCCTGTACTTTTACACGCGTTGTTTTCCCTTGTGCAACTTCGATGGGTTTTACCCGAGTTCAGGACCTTATCTCCCTACCGATCCTGCAATAGCAGGGTTTCCGTGCACCCCTCTGGGCGTTGGCTTGCAGTCGAGTTTTTCCACCCCACCATGTCATATTTCGCGAAAAGCGAAGCTTAGCTTTATTTCCATTAAGTGTCTATTCCATTGCTCCTTCGTGGTCTTTAATTTAGACCAGGGGTCTCCATACAACGGCCCATGGGCCAGATCCGGGCCGCTAGACCTTCTACTCCGGCCCCCTGATGCTTTCATCGCCGTAAAGAAATTTACGCAAGCCTATGATATGTTGAATGTCGCTCTTCTGAGGGGCGAAATAATTTTATGAATTTATTATTTGGTTCTACAAAGCCACGTCAGATGCGCGTGGTCAGATGCGCGTGGCTTGAGTCTACAGATAAAATATCATCTCGTTTTGATCCTTCTATATTTGACCTTAACACCATATCCGTCCCGCAACCTGCAGAATATCGGTTGATGCGGCCCTCGAACCAAAAGTTTGGAGGCCCCGATCGATACGAACCCTGTTTAGAAAGCGTCGGGCGTGGAGGAGCAATAATTCACCCGAACGCAATCGCCCTCAGTGCATAAGCTGTTATCTCCTCCTCCTCCTCCTTCTCCTCGGAGTATGACGTCACCATCGGGACTTTGCAGAAAGTTTAACGGAAAGACACTTGCGTTGCTATTTCGATCGGGAGACAAGTCTTCATTCCACTGATATCGTGGCCACGTTTGCCAGGGATGTCCCCAAGCTGATTGAATGATTTGCTACGGCGAAGCCACTTTACACCAGGCCAAAATTCTGTGCGAGGCATGCCTCCACGCGCGGGAGCCTAAATGCGAAGATGCTTGTGAAGGCGGATCGATACTCGCACCCGGGGAAGAGTTTTACACCTAGTTCAACGTTCAAACTAACGCATCTGTTCGCTGTATATATGCGTTCCAAACTTACCTGTGCGCTTTGCGCCTTTACGAAGCTGCGGGGAATCCGAGGAAAAGTCGAAGCATTCGCTCGAGGGAGGAATACTTACAATACCCGCCCTTCTTGCAGCAGGAGTCGTGGGTTGCAAGGTAGTGAGAGGCCGTGGTTGAGAAAGGGACGAGCCTGATAAGTCATACAAGTCCGTAGGGTCGTGCTGGGGAGGCTTGAGTTCGTGGTTGATCAAGGCGTGGTCTCGGTTGTAATCTCCACGATCTAGAACTGCCACTTCAGTGTCATGAAATTCCTGATGTCGTCGATGAAAGGTATCAATGATTGTCATTTTGGAACTGTAGAACTGGCGATGGAGTGACGCTTTGAGTGTCCTCATTCAATAAGAGACCTTTTTGTGCGGCGCCTCTAACTCTTTTGTGTGGTTGGGATGCCATGGCAGGCCGACTGATCGCATAACGAGATACCGAATGTTTAATTACCGTCTGACGTCATAAGGAGTGAAGTTTTCGCGTGAGCTCTTAATGTAATTATTGGGGTAAGGTGAGTGGGCTCGGCTAATGCCAGGTAATCTGTCATCGTTGGTATGCGGCTTGCCTGTGCATGTGAAGCTCCTGATCGCCGCTGTTGTTCAGTGCTCGTTGATTTGAAGCTCTGTAATCGGAAGCTGTCCGAGCACGATTTAATTCCCTATGATTGCCGAGTGTTCTTGTGAGTGTCAGCTGAAGGACAAGTTGACGGCAGTGACAGCGACCGATTAGTAGTAATCACGCCCAGGTCGTGCTCGCCTCCCATTCTTTCATGTATAAATCTACCAGTTGCTCCTCAGTAAGCTGTACATTGTGATTGGTCTGATATGACGTAATCTCGCGGTAGTTAAGCTTACAAGATCGCCACTGGTTTTAGTGGCATGTTCATCAATTATTTATGTGGCTGCGTCTGGCTGTAACCTAAAACCTGGCCTTCACTCGTCCCTGACAAGCTCGAGAAATCTTCAAGCAAGTCAACGTTTCCTTGAATTAAAAAATATATTGGAAGACAATTAAAGTCTCCTGGCGTGCGCCCGCAAGTTTGACCTTCACGGCGACATATTGACCTTTGCCATATTGACCTTTTAAAGGTAAACGGTAGCTTTCACGTTATGCTTCGGCCTTGTGCCTGTAGTGAGAATTTCTCCGTCGGCCATGGACTTCCACTCCTGTGCAAGGATCACGCAGTCGACGTCCCATTACGTTTGCTTGTCCTGATAGAAGCGAGTTGGTGCGGCGAGACGTAGCCACGTAATCAGCTTATGTCGGGTCCTGCACCCTAGTCCGCGAGCTGTCTCTATGTAAATGTTTCTTTTTCTTTTTTAGAGTCGGTTTTGTGCCCGTCGTCGTATAACCAGAGCCCGATGTCGTCGAGTACAAACCTGGCGTTGGGCAAGTACCCGCAGTCCCGACCGGTGGCCATCCACAACAACCGAACCCATCCCTACTTGGGAATTCTCCAGAGGCGGAAGGCTTTCGACGAGGAGGAGGACGAGTACCCGCAAAGTGACAACGACTCGGGTAAATAAGCCGGTTTATGCCCCGTCGTGGTCGAGTAGCTAAGGAGCGGGATTTGAGAGCGGAGAGGTTCGTAGTTCGTGGTTCGTGGTTCGTGGTTCGAGTCCAGCTCCGGCCTAAAGTAAAAACGATCATATGTCTGTCGGGAGGGTCGTCCGATCAGAAAGCGCATGAGCCATTTCGGAAGATTATCCTCTAGCTTTCTAGCACCCATTTCTCTTTACGAAAGGGTAAGCTTTTCGACCTCGGGTTCTTCGTGGGCGTTATCCTAACCATTCCTTTCATGCGAGCGAAACAGCCCGGAATGGGGGTGGTTTGTTGTGCCCAGCTCTTCCGAGGGGTGACGGCGATGGTCATGTCTGAGCTTGTGCCTAGTCAAGGTAGGCTTATCGTTCTGTTGCTAATCTGTTTGCGCTTGTGCGGCCAGGATTTTTTAAAGATTCTGAATAAATACGTTTCTCATCGCTATCGTAACGTATCGTTTAGGTGTAAGCACGCCAACGCATGCAGGCAATGGGTTCATGAATAGCCCGGTTGGCCTGTCGCACTTGGCATTGACTCATCAGCCGGTTGGCTCGCCACAACAGTACTCGCCTCCCTACGCGAACTCTCCACAGTGCGCAGCCGCGCAGGTTCCACAAGGAGTGCAGGCGTCGGATATCTGTCTACCTTATAGCAACAGTGAACTGCAGAGACCTTCGTTTCACCGTAAGTGCAAATGCTTTGGAGCGTGATTGAACCCGCCATGGACACGCGTTCTGTAAGATTAGAGTCGTGAGCGTTCGGTTGGCGCGACATTCGAGTTTGCTTGTTGGACAAATAGGGTTTTTATTGTTCTTCTCGGTGTGTACCTTAAGCTCGCGCGTTGTTCTGTGCTCACCGATTCTGCTGGTTGTGGATTCTGTCGTCTTTCTTTGACCATGTTTTTATTCCGCGTTTCGTTGGCAGAGAGCAGCCGCCAAAACTTGTACGCGAACGACATTTGGAAGTTTCGGAATCAGCGCATCGCGACTCCGCCGAACCAACGTACGATGATCCAAACGCTCTCCTCCATCCAGCGTCAAGTTTCTTCTCCTGCGCAGACGTTGACCCACGCACCGATGATGAAGGCGAGGGCCGCGACCTTACCGCTCAGCATGGATCAGCTTGGTGCGAACATGTATGACGGTGGAGCCATGCTGAGCTCGGGAAGCATGCAAGGTGCATTCACGGGACCAGAATGCGTTCTGCAAAATTCCGACAGGCGATTTGCCCAAGGCATGCCTATCAAAGCAGAAGTCGACTATAACTATAACTTCCAGGTAAGTCGGAGACGTGTGATATTCAGATGTTAAGTTCTGTTCATGCGTACATACATACATACATACATACATACATACATACATACATACATACATACATACATACATACATACATAC
>QQSS02223987.1:0-10614 GCA_003687565.2 Craspedacusta sowerbii | reverse complement strand
CATACATACATAAATACATACATACATACATACATACATACATACATACATACATACATACATACATACATACATACTTAAATACATACGCCTAGCCACTTCACAAATTAGTCACCCGTCGATGGCGACTGAACTAGAATTTCGCGCCAATTTCGGCATGGTCTCGGTAAACGTCCGGTCCGAAATAAGGATGAGAGAAAAACAAAAAGACATATTTGCTGCGAGATGTGATCTGGTGAACAGCATGGTGTTCTCTGGCAGCCGAACTGCATTCCTGGAACTCGCATCCATACATCGAAGGCGAGGCTAATTATCATACACCCTAAGTCTTCCGATCGGATAAAGGCCGCCACATAGATAGCATGGCGGTCCATTCAAGCTAGTGTCAGCCCCAGTCATACCAGCATACTTATATAAATCCATGACTCGGGCCGCATCCACCCTTGGCGGTGCCCATCCCAGCCAAGTTACATTGATCGAATCAACAAAAGTCTTCCGAACAATTTGTTGTTGAACCCTTTTGCTCCAGAAGCAACAACAACAACAACAACAAAAAAAGAGAGAACACTTACGAATACCGCTCGTCACTAGACTTGAAATTTGCTTCAAGCGAAACTCAATCCGAATGCATTTTACTGCAGATGAAGTTTGAACCGATTTGATTGTACTCCTTAATCGTTGCTGTTGTTGTTGTTGTTGTCGTTGTTGTTGTTGTTGCTGTTGTTGCTGCTGCGGTTATATAAATAGTCTGCTACATACCCACGTCAAACAGCTCGATCCAACTTTGCAGGCAGCCAAGTGTGTGGTTACGTTCTGTTGGTTTAAGACGAGCAGTCGTGGACTGTGTAGATTTACGTCGCAGACGCGTCGTTTCATTAAAAATTAAAGATGCGTTAATCAGAAGCTGAGCATGAAAAGCGAGAAGTCGAAAATGGGGACGAAGCAAATATCACAGTATGCTTCCTAGCAATCACATACGTACCATCCACCTACGGCATAGCAAACACTTGTAAATATAGATTTGTCACTCAGAGCGACTGGCGATCAGACATTCGCGTGTTGAGACACATTTAGCAGTGAAAGCCATTTCTAGAAGCAGCCAGCCCAGCCTTAGAACTGCAGCTGCAAGGAGCAGCGACATTTGTAAAAAGATATGCAAAAATGTATGTAGCATTTCACGTTGGTGCGCATTACCACTCAAAAATGCGTGACTATAGAATTACCGATCGGGAAGTGATTAGGCAGTGCGGCAGGAAAGAAGCCAAATTGAACATTAAAAAAAAGTTAAATTCGGGATATTGTTACAGCAGCGCGATCGAAATTTGAACCTTCAAACGTCCAATTGCTTTGCCAGTATTTCTTTGTTTGTGAGCAAACTTAGCTACAATCTATGAAGAGGGAAGCGTGACTATACATACAGGGTCATGATAAGCAACGAAAACAAAGGCAAGGACATTCTATGAACTTGAGGTCATGTAACTATTGGCAAATTGAATCCCTTTCCGACACAATGTTTCCAAATATTCATTTTTCCATTAATCTGAGAATACCGCGTCGAATAGTAGTAACGATTCCAGTCTCGGTACCTTCCATAACTAAGGTAGCTCCTCAACAGATATACTGAGAGGCATCAACTTTCAAGGGTACCATTGCACTTACGACGAAATCACACTTTTCATTCTGTAATAGTCATCTAATATTACGCTACTTATTGCTACACTGATAAAATTACGAAATGTTCCATCTATAACATGCAAAATCGTGTTCTTTTTTACTTCTTAAAATTTGGCCTAAAACAGGGCATATTGACGGGGGAGGGATCTGCTATTGCTGTGCACAAATTACCCTTGTCATGGTCCCTTGTATCTCGTAAATAATTCTAATAATAGACCCTCCCAAATGACTCTGTTGTGGATTTGACGAGCAGCACTTTTCTTCTGATGCAATCAGGTACTCACGCCCGCATGACTTTTCAATTCAATTCTGAAAATAAACTTCTTATTTTTCTGACGGGTAATGTTGTTGTTTAGGTTTCCTGAAAACGGCCGGAAAATGACCCAATTATGTCACAACTCACAGCCACAACCTTCAGTCCATTTACGGAGAAATATTTGTCTTCGCAATTTTGTTGACTTAAAAGATCCCGGTGCTCAAAGTACTCGGAAAACGTGGGTTTTCATGCAACCGACGCCTAGGCCCATATATTCAATGCAGGGCAGATATGCGCGCGTTCACAATACAGATAGCTTCCTTCAGTGTACGTAAAGTTGCGGAGTGTGGATCGTTACCTCAAAGAATCGCAATTAGAGTCCCAAACCTGAGGAGCCGAAAACGGATGCATGCGGAGAACGCATCCGTTTGGTTGATGCCTGTCGTGTCTAATAGGCACGATTGACCAACTCGAAGTAACCCCGCGCCCACAATGCACTTGGGAACGTTTCAACTTGGCTTACTCTATAAATAAAAACAGCTGTTCTCCGCACCCATTTTATAGATTCATCCTCTCAATCTGACGAAAAGCGAGTTACGGTCACCAAACTATGTAATTTGTATGTATGCCAAAGCATGTTTTCTTGTCCGCGTCACGGTAGAAGCAATGCCAACCAGGGTTGGAGAGATGGAAGGGGCAGATATACTTGCTAATCCTAGGACAGGTAATGGAGCGGCAGGATATACACGAGCGCGTTGCAGGCAAGTGGAATAGAGGAGGGAACCCATCCATATCAAGGGTTTAAACAGGGGTAGCAGCTCACACAAACCGCCAACTGTGGTTGAAGGCATATGTTAGAAGGCGCTTTAAAAAATCGATTGAACTTAATGCATGCATTGAAAATATACGCTTTAGGAGGTTGGGAACAACGACTTGCTGCTGCTGCTGTTGTGGTTGTTGATATGGTTGTTGCTGTTGTTGTTGTTGTGTTGTTATTGTTGCTGTTGACAGTTTACGGCGGAGGTAATGGTGGCGGTGTTGATAATGATGAATATTTTATTTTTGCATTTTTTTAACGCACAAGCAGGCAGCGCACACACACACACACCATACACACACACACACACACACACACACACACACACACACACGCACACACACACACACACACACACATACACACACACGCGCGCGCACGCACACACTAGACCACAGGCTTTCCAGACTTTTAAGTCAAATTTTCAAGCTTTCGAAGTAGGTTGTGCTTCGTCATTTGTCATCAACCTGTTTTTTCCTCTTGACGCACAAAGGTACCGCTCCGTCACTTCTGAATCTCAACAGCACACCGCCTGAGGATATCAGCCCTGTGAAGACGACTTCACTTCTTGTGGTAACATTCCACCAGATCGGAAAGTTGGGTTCCTTTCGTTTGGCAGCTTATCGGATACATTGTTCCGCGTGCCCTTGACGTCAGGAGTCTTGTGATCGCTCCAATACTTTCCTGCCCTGCCTCCAAACAGTGCAGTAAAATTAACCTCCTTCGTTATAAAATATTCACACCTGCTGTCCCTGTGCTTTGTTTAAGGATCGGTTACCCCTGGTTTCCATACTTAGTAGCAATTAAACAGGGACAAACCGATCGGGACCAACGCCGCGCTACCGTACCGACCGGAACCAGTGATTGGTGGCTTCTCAAAATTAATCGAATCCGGGGATTGTGGAAATTTCTTCGATGGGGTGAAAAACTTTAATAGCTGTAGGCAGGAGGATGGTCATATCCATTGAAGATCTGAGGACAGATTTTAGCAGCGAAATTACCCTAAGCGTGTGACCTTAGATGGCAAAGATCAAGTGTTTACTATGTTGTCTACGCGAAACTTCTGGGCATGTGGCTTCCCCAGGGAAGACCATATTTCGGGATCGCTCTTCTTATCCAGGAAAATCTTCTCAGCCATTGTCTCTGTTTAGCTAGCTTGCAGGGGGTAATTTTTTGAGATGTTATTTGGGGTATTTTTGGAATGGCTTTAGCATGACTATCGATCATGATCCAGTGTAAGAGTTTTCCTTCGGACGAATATATATGTTTTAGACGTTCAATCACATGCAATGACAGGTAAGTCAATTGACTTACAGCCATAAAAACCACAAAAGATGCCCAAATGTTTTTTTTTTTTTACATTGTGTAAATAGTAGGAAAACAAAGTACGTTTCTCGCCCAAAATCATGTGGCAAGAACCGGTAAAAAAAACGAACTTGATAATGGATACTCGAAATAGTACCGTGTATAGGACTTACTTGAATTCCAAGCTGTCGGGCAATGCAGACCAGAAAAAACAGAAACAAAGAAAAAACTTAATTTCTCAGAGCGACATATGAAGTTCATATGAAGTTGTAAAGTATATACTTTAATTACAGTATTCAAACAGTCCGTAAGAAAGAAAGCCACCACAGGCAACGTCTCACCAGCTTATAACGCCATACAATATCTAACTGTAAGATATCTTCCTAAGGAAGTTTAATAACAAGAAAATACGATCAGCACATTGCACGCTTACCTCGTGGCGCGGCGCTAAACCTTTTCCTTCAGTTGAACCCTAAGTTTCTGTCCGCTGTGTCAAAGAGATGACGATGTCATCACCAGCGACTGAATGAGACGACCGCGTAGCTACCTGCGGTTCCATTTGGCACGCATCGCTTTAGATCACTCGATTTTGGGGTGACATTCAGCATTCTAGCCAAGTCGTAGAATGCGCTAAACAGCTTGTGAAGCACGCGCCATTACGTTGGCTGTTCCGCCGTTGTGCCAAAATCATTTTGCAGGCTTTCCTACTTAGTTAATAAGGAAAATAAAGATAAATTGACTAAACAGCGACGCTATGCTACATGACAGAAAAAGGATTCTACCAACTCAAAGCAGTCTTGTCAGATCATCATCCCCCCAGATGTAATTTATGGAAAGGATATTCCTTCACGATAAGAAAGTTCTTCCCTTCTTCCCATAAAACTGGCTTTGCATGACATTACTTGTCATCCTTGGTGAATTGTCTTCTTGTGTTGTGGGGTAAGTTATTATTGTCGAACCAGAAATGGCGCCAAGATTTTCGTCCTTGCTCGATTCATGCGGTTTCCTAATGAATACCAATCGAGCGCTCGACTGATGCGGTTTCCTGATGAATACCAATCGACTGATGCGGTTTCCTGATGAGCACCGATTTTTGACGCTGCCGGAAAAACTGAAAGAATAAAATACTTCGACGTTCAAGATCTCTCCGACATTACGAAATGGCGTCACACTCTGTGAGCTGGATTCGATAGTAAAGGAAAATCAATCTATGCTAGGTGCACCGTCACTCAATTCATAAAAGCGATTCAAGCATTAAGGAAAAGTCCGGTAAACAGTAAGCAATTTTATTTAAGATCAGAAAACTTTGAAAGTCGGATCCAATAAACATAGTGGTACTAGAACTACTATCAAATCAAGCATTCCATTTCTTGAGACAGTCTTTCAAGCCAACGTGGAGCACAGAACAGTAATGGGTCTCAGTAGATAGTAATCAGTAATACAGTAATAAATAGTAATATCATATAATAGTAATCAGTAATATAGTAATACAGATATAGTAATCAATAATATAGATGGCAGCATTGAAAAGATCTAATTCAATGGAAGGAAAGATAAAAATTCCCTGTAAAAATTCCCTACAAGCGCAAGTGCTTTTTTGAAATGAAGCCTGCCTTCAAGCTACTTAAAGTGTGGAGTTATGACTAGATGTTGTTGAAACGTCCGCGAACAAAAGTTCTCCCTCCATTAAGTGAAGTGATGAAAATTCTCTAAGAGGAAGACATTTGTATCGTTTTAAGAATTTTAAAAACCCTGGTTATTATTCGTATTATTTTAGAAGTAGAAGTAGAAGAAGTAGAAGAAATGTATTCGCCACATCATAAAAAATATGCCTCATAAAATACATAACCCCTTCGACAAGAAGTTTTGAACCAGTTCAGCTAATCTATATTGAATTCACGGCATGATTCTCCGAGAAGGCCATGGGCCTTTTTATGGAGCACCATTACGGGACATTTTCTCAGGACTAAATTCCGACCCCACTTACACTAATACAAAAACTTTTCCAAACTACGTCCACGTTCATTCGGGACCTAAGAGTGCCCTTGATGTACATGCAAACGATTTTAACCCGTTTGTTTATTGAATTAATGAAACTCGCCTGGGCAAAGCTGCATTTCAGTAAGTGGCCAAAATCGTCTAGCACAAGAGGCATATATGCCTGTCACCTTTTGGCCCAAACGTAATGCAAAAATGCGAGCATCTTGCATAGGCAGGCATCGCGCAAAGATGCTTAAGACAATACTAGATCCTGGGTGCCTCCAATCCCAACCGAATCCGTTTGGGGTTCATGGAGTGGGACTGCTCGTTTAATTAAAGCTCTGGCAGCCCCAGAATCCTTTGCGGTGGATGATTGGTACCTAAATTCCGCTAGGTCGAGTCTTTCCAGGTTTCACTGTGCCGGCGCTAAGTTTAAATGCTCGGCTACTCAAGGTACGTAGAATATAATCGGCAGAGCATCATACTAGTAGAGGGAGCCTGTGCAGTCTGGCAACCCACAGCAAACCGTGGGGCTTCTACATCAAGACAAATACATCAGCTGTAGCTTGAAGCGACAAAACCAAACCAGACATATTTAACTGGCAAGCTGCGTGATAGGCGATATCTCGAAGTGATAAAAGTCAGACGATGATTTCGATATCGACGAGGTCTAGACGCCGACCGTGTCGATTCACTAATCGCATTCCGGAAGCTCCTGCATCCAAATCAGGCCGATGAAAGAAGTGCAAAACTGTTTTACGTAAGTCTAGGCATTTCGATGGCTAATTCTGCCCATCACGGGATTCGAGTCGAGACTACAAGTGAGTCACAAGTGACGACTTCCAAGTCTGGGATAACTCGGTAAAATACCAACGATATCCAAGGCAGGAACACCCCGGTAAAATGCCGGGTATTTCCAAGTCAGGAAAAACTTCGTAAAATACCGACGATCAAGAAAACCTCGGTGAAGTCCAACGATTCCAAGTCAGGAAAAACTCGGTTAAAGACCGACGATTTCCAAGTCAGGAAAAACCCTGTAATAAGATACTACACAAAGCCGCATGAAAGACATCACCACCTTACAATCCAGTAATTTTAGAGCTAGATCAAACCAAAGTGTGCTTTCGCTTGTGGAAACAACCAAGACAGTCGATGCTTTATCACCTTTGAATGCCGTCGCTTTTAAATTAAGAGCGTGTAGCTTGGCGGTTGACGATGTTTTACTAAAAACAGACAAGACTTCTTTGCGACGTCTCTGCTTGAATCAGGTTTGTGTAGATTCTAAAACGTTTTCAAAATTTGTTTAAAGTGTCAAAAGCAACATTCATTTAGTTAAAACTGCAAATTTACTCAAGCACTTGAAATTGCATGAGTTATACAACACAGTCTTGATTTATAAGGTTTTCATAGGATGTATAAAAACTGCCGATAGCCGGGTGTAAACATTAGGCTAATTACGAACGAAGTTAATCCCTACAGTTCAGCTCAATACGGATAACGAATTTATGTTACGGTATTTTGCTGTGCTTTCATCGTTGTTTTCATTGCTACAAAGTGAGCCATCTGGTGACCATAGAGATTGCTTATAATCCTGTTATGTTTCCAAGATTTACCCCAAATAAAGACAACGCGAATAACACAGTTTCTCTCGACTCTGACTCTAACGCTATTCTCTAATCAAGCACGTTTTTTCTCTCTTCACTGGCGCGCACACGCAAATGAGGCAACCTCCATAATTAAATCGCTATGATGTAATCTCCCTAATGTTCGCGCTTCATTACAAATCCAGTCCTCATAATGTCAAGATCTACTAGAAGGAACTTCCTTATGAAAGTAGTTCAATGTGCGTTACTTTCTATTTGCGTTGTTAATCAGTTTCGTATGCGTACTTTCTGTTTGTGTTTCGATTGTTAGGCTATCATTTCAAGTATACCAGGTTCGTGTAATTTGCGTGGGTTTTAGGAGGCTCTTCTACCCAAATTAGCTCTGCTAAGAAGAGCCCTCCTTCCCAATTAGCTATCCAATATGATTGTCTTACTGGAGTTCGTTTTAGCTTGCTATCTAGGAGAAATAAATTGTTGTTGTTGTTGTAGTTTCTACATTGAGAATATAAACAGCACGAATTTGCAAACATGGTAAGATCAAAAGTGACGTAGTGGTGAACAACAAATATTGTACAACAAGAGTTTCATCTATCTTCTACTGCTAGCCTCAGCATCCATTCTACTCGAGACTGCACATTTTCCCACAGGAAAATGTGATTCTCAAAGGTTCTATCGTGGGATATGCTGCTACTGTCTTCGAATGCTCCACGATCCACAATGTAATAGCTACAAAGCAGTTGCGAGAGTGGGCTGTACAATCAGACTTGCTACCTGCTGTGAGCGAGTCGTCGTGGGGGATTTGTATTTTGCGCTGTTTTGCAATCGGGCAGTCGTCCGAATTGGAATTCCGAGGAATACCGCTGGAAAAGGGAAAACAGGAGACATAACTGAGTGTTCTCAAGGAAATGAAATGCAAAGGGTTTACGAGAATACGTTAGGAATAAGATTGGGGAGTGACGACATTCAACATATGGTGAGTTTTAGAGCCAATGCAAAAGGCATCGTACTTGGATCCACCAATCAATCAATCAATCAATCAATCAATCAATCAATCAATCAATCAATCAATATTTTCTCGTTAGTTTGTGGTCGGTACATAAGTACAAGAATACTCGTTGCCGAGCACTACCAACGCTCTATTAGAATAAGGTACAGATACAAGTGTAAGTACAAAAATATCAAGATCAGAACGTATCTTTAAGATCCTGACACAAAGTACCCTTCAAAAAAAAAATTATATACTGCCAATCGAGGGACAATCTCCCAATAGCATATAGCTAATTAGACGGGGATCACCCAGAGGAAGGCGAACTTGCGTCATCAAAATTTGTTTCCGATTCGTAGTTTCATTAGCACACTTAAAGAACATTAACCTAATTAACATACGTGAACCAAACAGAAATCACAATAAGAGAAGAAATTGGAGCACCACAGCACACATGTATAGTCAAAGCACAATAACATCCTATACACTGAGACACTTGCACATGCTCTTACTCGTGCAAATCCCTCATTCAACAGGATTGAAGCTCTAATCCTAACCCTACCCGATGGATGATGTCCTGGAATATTTGGATAATGACACGGAATATCCGGACATTGTCCCCAAAATGTCGCGATGATGTTCCGGAATATGAGAGTAAGGTCCAGGGATGCCGATGGGTAGACCAAGTGATTATTTTGTACTGAACTTACTCCATGATGTACTCGACAATATGGGGTAGACGCAGCTTTGTCACTTGTGCGAATGATTCGAGGTAAAAACGGAATTCTTTGAATATGAGCATTTAAATTCAACTGCGTTGCCGTTGTATCGTAACGAATGAGGGTTATGGGAAGGCTTGTGGACAGAATTGTTAATTATGGCTGAGACAATATTCACGACCTCTTTTAGATGAGTTCCTTGGTCGTGTTGAACCTAAGTAAGGATGTCAATACTATATTGTTACTTTTACCTGCCACTGACTAAGTCTAACAGATCCCTGCTAGTTCGATGGCTACTTTCCTATAACAGCCATCAAACGTATAGGCCATACCTTATAATCACTTCTACAGGGCTGCTTAAGTAAGTCTATAGCAGCCTCCTCTGTTCGATTACTATTTTTCAATAAGATTGCATGTCTTATGATCATTCCCTATTGTTATTTTTACCTATCAGTAACAGTAGACCTGCCGCATCCCACAAGGAAAATTTGTATTCTGACTTACCTTATTATTTGCGATTAACTTCACATCGCCTTACATTATACCAGTCCACGATGTCAGCAACCTAATTTTACACGCGAGATCCCGCGGGAGTTGATCTCTTGAAATTTTAAAACTGCCATTCTTGTCTTCTCTCACGTACCCCTTAAATTGGACTTTTTCTCAGCAAACATCCAAAGAAAAACTCTTTCATTCTGCAACAATGTGCCTGCCAAGCAAAGTTCTCACAGTTCCTGAAGGGGAGTCATCACGGCCCAGAGTTGGAAGCTCCATTTCGTGCACGTGCAGCGAGGGGAGAGGGGGGGGGGATGGCAAAGTCCTAACACGAGATAAACGAACAGATCCAGCTTCACGTGTGATGCCCTTCCAGCTTGCCGATTCCATGACAACCAGAGTCGAGAAGAGAAGGACTGCTAAAAATTCCCTTCTGTAGGTACAAGTAGGTACAGGGTATTGTAGGCGATCATAAGGTATGTGGCAATAACTTGCAAGGGTTCGTTTATAAACTACTTTTGATAGGTCCGGGTGTCTATATGGCAAGAACATTTCAAAGGCAGAATTAGCAATTGACAAAAGTACTGATAGAAACAAAGGGGATTTTACAATCTATTAGCCGGTAGATTGATGATGAGCTAAGGCTATTTTATAGGGCTAAAGATAGCACTTTACACACATATATATATACATATATATATATATATATACATATATATACATATATATGTATATATATATATATATATATATATATATGTATATATATTTTATATATA